>SNQJ01S0119297.1:0-27371 GCA_010110895.2 Picea sitchensis
CTTAGTCGTTGCTATGTGCTGGGATATTCATTAATATTAAACACTAATTATATTCATTAATAAATGTTCCCTATTTCTTGATTTCTTTTGCCAAAGCTAATGAAAAATATTTACAGATGCCGGAAACTTATGTTTCTATTATCAGAATGACGCCGCAAACCTAAATGATGTAAGAATTGTTCATGTATATCCGCTGTACATAAAGCCACTGTCTCCAGCTAACAGAAAACGCAGCCATTACATTAGGGTTTTGTTTAATACACAGGAAACCCACAAATTAATACGCAGAAAACACAGCCATTACATTTGGTTTTGTTTAATACACATAAAGCTCGTACCTGCGAAGGGATACTTTACCCCTGCAAACGGATTCGTATGGCACCCGAGGAGATTGAGAAGAACGACCACCCAGAGGACGGCATAGTAAGAGGCGATAATGGATGGCGGGCGTGAGTTAAATTGTTGATGCTCCTCCTCTCTTGCGATACCATAAATAACACAAACGCCGACGAAAATAATTACAGATGCCGGAAACTTATGTTTCTATTATCAGAATGACGCCACAAACCTAAATGATGTAAGAATTGTTCATGTATATTCGCTGTACGTACAACCACCGCCTCCAAATTTAACGTAAAATGCAAACATTACATTTTGTTTTGTTTAACACAATGTGAAACCCACAAATTAATAATGCTGTAAAACGCAGCAGTTTTGTTTAATACGCAGAAACGCACAAATTAATACGCAGAAGGGATACTTTACCCCTGCAAACGGATTTGTATGGCACCCGAGGAGATTGAGAAGAACGACCACCCAGAGGACAGCATAGTAAGAGGCGATAATGGATGGCAGGCATGAGTTAAATTGTTGATGCTCCTCCTCTCTTGCGATACCATAAATAACACAAACGCCGATGGAGCGGGGCTTCAGAGTGTACAACTGCGAGCCCTTCAAGGAGACCTTCCGCAGGGAGTTGATATCGAGCATCGGTGGAGGTGGAGATGGATAAGAATAGGGCATCGGAGATGGTCTTCCGCAAAGAACATCTGGCCATCGTATGAGGTTCGAATCCCCGTTACCCTCCCAACAAAGTGATAATATGGGACGATCACCAGGGCCGGTGCATCGGGGAGCTGTCCTTCAGGGCGCAGGTGAGGGCGGTTAGGGTCAGTCGGGACAAAATCGTTGTGGTCTTGAAACACAAGATCTTTGTCTATGATTTCCCTGCAGACTTGAAGCTTATTCACCGATGGAGAATTCATACCAATGCCAAAGTCCCCGCTGTTCTCTTCATCCACTTCCACCGGAAATGGGAATTGCGCTTGTGTGCCCGGCTTCACCGCGGAGAGGTGCTGCTGAACATTTGAGCTGGACAAGGGCAAGAAGACTAACGCCATCGCAGCCCCTGATGATTCCTCTATCCGCCCGCTTGGCACTTCACGGACGGCCATCGCCACACCCACGACAAGCAAGTAACCCCGGCTCGCATTTTAATACACCAGATGGCACTACTACAAGAGTCAGCCAGGAGACAGACCGCTGAAAATTAGTCGAGGACCGGAGGGCGCCTAGATAATTGCCAAATCAGCTAGACACCGTTTAACAAATTCTTCACCAGATAATTGCTTAAATCTAACGCTGGAGCCATGTGCGAGATGAAACCAAGCTGCTTAACAACCTTCCATTACCGTAACCCCACATGTATGAAGAGGCGCAGAGTCGTGGAGGGAGAGAGGCACAGTGATGAGCGTTAGGTTTAAAGAGACCAGCATAGGTGTTTGAGGCCGAGAGCTCCGGAGACCCGCACGGGCCCTCATGCCGTATTCGCCAAATAATGCCACTAATGGTATTTATATATATATATATAAATGTTTGGCTTTAATGATTTGGTTAAGAATATTAATACGCTTTTTTATTATTTATTAATGCGCCTTTAAATTAAATTATCATTTTATATCGCTTTTTTATGATTAAAATTTCATTTTTATTATTAATTAAAATTTTAGTTTTATAATTTATTAAAACCGTTAATAAACTAGTATAAAATTAAATTATTTAAAATTATAGATATATTTAATTAATTTATTCTGGATGTTTGAATTAAAGTTTAATTAAGGGTCGTTAATTAAAAGTTTAAGTTTAATTAGTTTTAATTAGTAAGTAACTTTAATTAGTTTAATTAAGGTAATGTTAAACTATATTTAAACGCCAAATAAAGTTTATGGAGTCCATGGGTTTGAACCCCGACCTCCTCCACCGGCTATGCCTTAAAAAAGTCCACCCGACCAATACACCTCACACCTTTGGTTCTTGAAACTAATTTGACTATAGTTTAATTAAAATATAGTTTTCTTTTAAGTTACGTATTAAATTTTAAAGATATAATTTAATTATAGTTCTAACTATGACGATTAATTAATTAATTATATTTAAAATTATGGTCCATACTATATTTCAAAGTGATTAATCACTTCAACCAAAAAACATCGAGCCAAGAACCAAAATACAACACGAGTTAATCATTTATCAAGCTACTCGAAAAGTCGAATCAAAACACGGAGGGAGGATCTTACAAACGGGTCTGGGGCAGCAGACCGCGAAAAAATCACATTCAAATCCAGCTGCTTAAGTCCTCCTATAATTCCATTCCACCTCAGCCAAAGTCAATGACAAATTCGATGTAGCAATCGACAACGCTTCAATACTATGCTACCAAGGAAAGCTCCCGAAATAAGCATCGGTGATATTATTAAAGTGTCATTAGACTTGGGGACTAGGACAAGCGTTAGAGGTGTCTATCAGATGAAGCCTAGGAAGTCGCGAAAGTGAGGCTTATGATGGCTAATGTAGCTATATGTAAGAAAACCAATAGTTGTTTCATAAGGACAACGAAACGAAGCTTAGAAGCTTAAACCTAAACCTAACCCATCCAACTTCTCGATGGAGTAACGTCTCACTACGGACAAGTAAAAGAAAACTTACGCCTAACCCCTTTTCTAAAGTTTAGTTGCACCAATGTAAAACATCCTGGAACTCACCCCGCCAACTTTGGTTGATGCAGGTCAGCATTGTGATGGTCGATCAGGAGGTCGGGCGGGAAGCCACACAAGACCGCCGCTGCCACCACCAATTATCGCCGAATCATTACTTCAGCCAGCAGCCATCAACGACTTCTTAGGGCAATGACAAGCGTTAGTGGACCGAAGTGGAACCCCAAATCATCCTGAGCTGGGTAACTTATATCAGGATTCGTGGGGAGGCACCCACCGAAGACATCACGCTGAGAGTTGCAAAAGATCAAACTTCCGAGTTTGTCGGAGACGCCAGCCAGTGAACGCGCTGAGGCATGGTTAGAAGGCATGACTGTGTGTTTTCCCTAAGGGACTATGCGCCCAACTCGGGCTTAAGATTGCCATTTTTCAGCTTAAGGGATCAGCTTGAACCGGTAACTCGAGTTATCAATTGCAATCTTTACCCCAAACACAAGATCTTGGGAACTTTTCAAGGAAAAGTTCGAGGAAATATCTGCCGGTGTACCAATAGAGAGTAATGTTAGCATTTCATGCCTTAACACAGGAAACAAAACGGTAGAAGAGCACGAGATCGCAGTTTATGGAACTGGCCAAATATGTAACGCATGATAGCCACCAACTGACGTGTGCGAGCGCTTCCATCTATGGGATTGAACCCGTGATAAAGAGCCATGGCGGGATGTGGAAGCCGGCCTTCAAGAGCGCAGGCTGGAAAGTGCGTTACACGCGGAAGAACATATGAATGTGACTGCGGGTGCAAGATCGACATTTTGCATCGCCCTGGATTCGTAAGAAAAGGCCCCGAGGACATTTCCTTTAGAGGGGCCTAAGGCCACCGCCAGATGGAAATAGATTCGGCCAAGCGACGAGTCACAGGAATTTCAATGGCAACGAAAAGATCTCGACAACGCCAATCAGCAAGTGACAAAAATTCACGACCTTATCAGGAACAAAGGAGGTGGGCAGGGTTCCAAGGAAGGAACTCATGAGGAATCACATGTATCACAGGCACCGTTCAATCCGTGACAGCATGTTGAGACAAGGACCCCACATGAATCCGGATCATCCGGAGTTACAATCGTGGTTCGTCCACAGAGAAGGAAAGGCACCCAATGGGGAGAGCAAGTAGCGTACCATCATATTCATGCGCGAGCTTAATAAATCACAAATAACATCAATCCACCGCAGGAGTCGTCAGGCACGCTAAATCATGTCAATGTTAAGATTTTGTTTGACTCTAGTGCCATTGCATAGTTTCATTTCACCATATGTACTAGAAAAGAGTGGGTTGGCACCCTTATGAGCACGCATGAATCTCTAAATGTTGAGATGGCTTCAGAGAAAACATGAGGGCCCTTAGTGTCGATAATGCATAGTAGACCTGGGAGTGTGTTCTACTAGGTTGAAGGTATATTTCATATCCTTGGGGATGTATTACTTAATCATTGAATGGATTGGTTAGCAGCTCATCGAAAGCCTTGTAGACCGTTTCAAGAAAGAGAGTATTTGTGTCGTGATGATGAAGGAAGACCAATAGAGAATCCGGTATACAGAGAAAAGTGTCATAACACTTTATATCAACTATGAATGGTCGGGTTACGCTTGGAGTATAAGGGTGTCAACTTTGTGTAGTAGAGGCAGTGAAACACAGTAAGGGACCCTCATTAGATCAAAGATCCGTCTTTCTCGTAATTCCAAGATGTTTCTCCAATGAGTTACTGTGGTTACTCCCGCCGAAGGGAGAGTTTGATTTTACTTTTGAGATAAAACCTGGTGTAGAACCTATATCCAAGACTCCATATCGATGACAAAGCACCGAACTTTGTGAATTGCAAATGCAATGAAAAGAGTTACCGGACTTAGGGCTAATAAGGCACAATGTCTCACCTTGTGGTGCACCAGTATTTTTTGTAAATAAGAAGGATGGATCTCACGATTGTATAGACTACGGTGGACTTGAACCGGTACATGCTGAAGAATGCACCTCGATGCCAATTGATGATCTCTTCATCGATGAAAGGAGCATGTATTCTCAAAGACGATTTAAGCATCGTGGTATCACCGGGCTATTACTAAGGAAGGTGATATCCCAAAGATTGCCTTTTGAACTCGGTTTGGAAATTACAAGTCATAGTAACTGATTGACTACCGCGCTTCGCATGATTCATGAGCCTCATGAACGGGTGTGGTATTCCGGGGAAATATTTAATCGCTTTTGCATGTTATTTTCGATGACATCCCTCATCTATTCCAAGAATGAAGAGAACATGAGGAACACTTTAATAGTGTTGTCCTACCTTAGAGAGAACAAACCGTATGGGAAGTTGTCATGTTCCCTTCTTCCGCAAAGAGATCCACTATTTGTATCACATTACTTCCTCGGGCGAAGGAATCTCGGTGACCTTAAAAGGTAAAGGCCATTATGGAGTGGCCACACGGGTACCGCACATGAGGTGAGTAGCTTCATGGGGCTAGCTGGTTACGAGATTTGGTAGAAGGATTCAAAAACAGCTTAAAACCCATCACCACTTTGCAATGCAAGGGGGTCAGGCATGAATGGACAGAGGAGTGTGATAGGCCGTTCATTGAGCTTATAATAGTTACTAACTAGTGCGCCAATTCTACGGTACGGATATGGGAAAGATTTCGCCAAGAGCGCACGGATGCCTCAAAGTAGGGGTTGGGGGGCGTGCTAATGCGTGATGGAGGAGTGATAGCTTGCGCGCCAAGAAAGTTGAAGAAGCACAAGGAGTCATATGCAACTCATGATTAGGAGTTGGTAGCTGTAATGCTAGCTCGAAACTTTGGAGGCACCACCTTGTTGGGAGAAACTTTGAACTCAAGATGGACCATCAAAGTTTAAAAACATCTCTTCACCCAAAGAAATCTGAATGCCAGGCAAAGACGATGGAGTGAGCTTATGAGTGAGTATGATTTGGTATATCGTACATCAAAGAAAAGGAATGCAGATGCCTTGAGTAGGAGGCTACGAATCTTCTCCTTGGTACCTTAAAAGTCAATATGAGGGAACGTGTGTTGGTGCAACTTTAAGGAGACAGTTGGTATTTAGATTTTACTTCAAACCTCTAGAGTGGGATGTAGTTAGATCCAAAGTATGAATGGTATAGTTTGGAAACCGACGGATTGTTAAGATATCGAGGAGGATGTGTATTATCCCCTGAGAATGGGGATATTCAAGCATCATAATCAAGGAAGCCCATAGATCACTTTTGTATTGAAGCGATCCCGGTGTGAAAAGATGTAATGCCAGATATGAAGAATCTCTTTTCTTTGCAGGCATGAAACGGACAGTCCATTTCGCCGCCAAATGCCTAGAGGTCAAGAGAAAGTCACTCACCATCACCCAGCTGTGCTCCTACAACCACACATGATGTTCCTATGTCCAAGGGAAGTCATCTCATGGATTTTGTTGTGGGGTTACCACTCACATCCCATAGACACAATGCCATTCCGCGATAGTGATACAACCAAGAGTGCCCATTTATTCCTCGTTAGAGACACTTACCATGTCACTCGAGGTGGCACGTGTGTTTGTAATGAGGTTATCCGCTTGCACGGATACCTAAGAAGATCATTTCGCATGTGTGGACTCCGTGATTCACTTCTAGATTTTGGACAAGTTTACAAATACCAAGGGACTCACTTGAACTTAAGCATAGCTTATCATCCGAAACAGATGGACAGATCGGGAGAGGTAAATCGCTTTGTATTACGCTTAGGATGTATGATGGATAATCAAACCCAGTGGGAGAAGTACCCCACCTTGGTAGAGTTTGCCTACACGCTATCATAGTTCCATTGGAATGCCTCACGGCTTTGGTAACGGGAGGCCACGCGTAACACCTCCGAAATGGATAGATTAGAAGACCGAGTAACAGCTGTGCCAGAATTGATTCAAGAGATGAGGAACAAGTGATTCAGATTAGGCGAGATTAAAGGAAGCACAGGATAGGCCTGATACGAATGAAAACCTTGTATCCCACTTCATAACTTCGGTTATGAAGTGGGAGACCAAGTTTTATTCAGACGCTCATTAAGAGTGCCCATATTTTATCTGAAGTGGACAAAGTTGTCACCTCGTTTATAGGACCATTCAAGATACAAGAGAAAATTGGACCCGCTGCCTATCGGCCTCGCATCACACCCCACTTGCATAAAACTCATAATGTATTTCATGCATCTGCTTTCTATGCCATTATGTTGCCGATGAATCACATAACCTAAATTGAAGTTGAATTGCGGTGTGTCGGATCGCAACCTCACTAGAACCATTACGCATATTGGATCGTAGGTTCCGACAGCTCAGGAACCGCCTTAGTAGACCAAGTTAAGGTCGATTGGGACAAGTATAGTCCAGTATTTTCTACTTGGGAAGATGTCGAGAAATTACAGGAAGATTATCCTTCACTATTTTGACCACTTCGAGAACATAAGCTAAGATGGGGTGTGTATGTAACACCACCTTTTGACTAAGATGGCCTGGGGATCACTGAGGACTATATACTTTATTTCTAGTCATCATGAAACTATTAAGTGATACTCTTAAACTTTTAATTTTATGAACTTCTTTATGACGTTTAAATGTTATTTGATGATGATGTATGATGATCCTGCTACATACATGTAAATTTTATGAACTTTAAATGTTATTGATGACGATGTATGTAATGCTATCTATTATGTAAATGTAAACTCTACGAATGTTTAAATGTTACCGATGACATGTATGTCATGTACACATTGTGAAAATGCACTGAATGATGTTTAAATGTTGTTAGATGATGTTGGATATTATGCAATCTAATTGAGTAAATGGTAATTCCAGAATGAGTGTTGAAATTGAATTATGAGATATTGAGAGATTATCATTTACTCAATTGGAAACCCGATGTTAATTTGTTGGTACATGGATATCAAAGTGAATGATGATAGTATGCAATTACATGATGATAATGCATGTGTTGATATTTCGCCGCAGACTAATCTCTGAAAGCTATGGGATATGAAGTAGCCAAGGGTAACAATGATGATGCAGGTATATATCATGATCACTGACCAAGAAACATTATGGTAATCCATTAATTGGCCCAAAAACCGGATAAACGATGACAAAACCTCTCCACAACACGGTACCAGAATTCCACCGTGTAGGGTGTTGACCCCTGCCCCTCGATGGGGAGGGTGGAGGTATTTCCCACTGTGTATCCTACATTGTAGGGTGGGCCATAGTAGGGGTGGACGCTAGATCTCATTAGGAGGGTGGAGGCATTTCCCACCGTATCCTCCGAAATCAAGTCCCGAGGACGGTGCCGGGTTCACGCCCCCGTGTCGCGGGTGATGAGGATCATTGCCTCATAGGGGAAGATTGGTCGAGATGTTTGACACTTCCGCTTACGGGTTCTTTTTTGGAGTTAGGTCAGTATAGTTGTTGCTCCAATATAGTCTAGCAGAGTACGGATAAGAATGGAGTTGGCAGTAGGTTAGATGAATGATGAGTAGAATGGTTGAGACTATAAGGAGATCCGTCTGTATGGGGAGTTGATGAAGAAAATGTATATATGAATATTCACCATTATGTAACCAAACCACAATTGTTAAAATGAAATTTTGAACCAAATAATTGTAATTCAAGAAATTCTCACATAATTAATTGATTGTTTTTTTTTTTAATTAATTAATAATTAGTTAGCTCCTAGCCCTAGGATATCGATTGGATGCATACATAAATAATCGAAGGATGACAGCTGATTATTAGTACATGTAATGAGAATTGTATGCACTAGCTACACATACATTTCTTGTACATACACTAGTATGCATGAGTTCCTTGTTCTCGTACCAAAAGATACCCAACTTCGGTACGAAGTTTCCTGAATGGTGGGGGTATGTAATGACCCTTTTCTTATTACTCAGAATAATTTCATAATAATCCTAAACACTAGCTAAATTATAATTAATTATTATATAAATCCTTTTAATTGATTACAAGTTATTAATTAATTATTTTGATTATACTTAGTTCAAGTATGATTAACTCCTTGATTGAGGGGTTAATGAATGAGCAATTATTAAATGAGACATTGCAACGACACTATTAAATTAAGGATTAGTGGATTACCATCATTAATTAAAGTAATTGATTAATTATGTATTAAAATGGGGAAAACAGAATATAGCTTAATGGGTTTACGTATCCCATAGGGGGATAGCGTAACCCATACGTAAAATGAGTATTAAGTAAAGGATAATACCATTAAAGAGAAATAAATGTATGGATAAGGTGGTTGGTGGGGAGATGAGGGCGTGAAGGAGGCATAAGGGAGGAAGAAGGACCATGGAGGGAGGATTATTCATTTGGGGGAGATTGATTCATGCAATGAGGAGAGGAGATTTTGGGAGCTTTCTGAGACAGAGTGAAAAACAAAGGGATTTTACAAGGCACACCTGGGTCAGGGGTTTTAGTTCTGAGGGCTAGGACGTCTCAGAGATTTCCTCTAGGGGTCAGCATCGGTCGGGTAGGGTGGCCATTTTGGGTGTCTGCCGTGGGTTCAAGTGAAGATTCAGCCAAGGAGTAGCATCAGAGACAGGCATTTAAACTCAAAATTGTGAAGTGTTTACTTAAATTTAAATTGTATGCAAATTGTTATGTAAAATGTTAGTTTATTTATCAAAATCTAGGAATGAATATGCTAGAGTAAGCGAATTTTTAGTGAATTTTTAGTGAATTTTAAATTTACTGTTCCGTATTAATTGATTGGTAGTCTAAATTAAATCCCGGGCACTACACAATAGTTCTTACCAACCCCTCCAAAATTCGGTAAGTCTTTTTCTTTGGATCCATAATTTTTATAGAATCCCTCCCACTACCCAGTGGAGGGTTGAGGGGATTGACAATTTTACATACCCTAAGGGAGTAAGGAGGGTTATTTCAGGAATAAGCATCTAGAGGATTTAGGGGAAAACCAAGATGCTAAAAAAAAAAAAAACTCCATACTAGTGTCAAACTTGTTTCTCATCTGTATAAGTTGGTCCTGGATGATGACATCATGATTCTAGAGTCTTTGGATCTGGCCAAGAGGGTCATGGTGGGTAAATAAAATGGTCAACACTTGGGCACCAAGCAACTTAGGGATTAGGTCCAAAATAATTGGGCGACCACTTTGAACAAGTTACCCTCGATTCATATACTTTCCAAGGGTTGGTTCATGTTCAAGTTTCATAATGAGGACATGGCCAAGGTATTGATATATCCTTGGTGTATATATTTGACACCTCTACTTATGAATAAATGGTCTCCTTTCTTTGATGGTAACCGTGAGCACATTGATGAACTCTTGGTTTGGGTAAGGTTGTTGGGGATGCCACCAAAGTGTTGGATAGTGAAATGTTTTGAAAAATTGGGAATACCCTTGTCACTTATTTGGAAAACTACATGTATTTATCTCCACTAGGAGGATGTCAATGGAAAGGATCCTAGTCTCATTTAATCTTAAAAAAGGGCTCTCTGAAGACCTACAATTGTCCTGGGGAAACAAGGTCTTTATACTGAAGCTAGATTATGAAGGCATACCCTTCAAGTTTCATTGATGCCACAGACATGGTCATTGAGCCTCAGAGTGTTCTTTTTGAATGAGCTATAGAAGTATCTCCTCTCCTGGTGATAGATTCAGGAAAAGAGGACCCCAGACCCAAGGGGATATCTCTTGTTCAGGACCCTCAAAACAAGGAAGATCAACTTTGGATTCTCATGATTCTTCTCTCCAAGGTGGTTGAGAGGATCAGAGGTGTCGGGATGGGGATACTTCCACCACCTCAGGTTCAGGATCAAGATACAATCAATCCACTTCAAGGACAAACTAGAATTCAAGGGGCCTTCTCCGACAGGGTATCAAAGCTCATCTAGGTATAACTCCCATGCCCTTTTCTTCCTCTTTAAATTTTTACTTTCAATCCTTGTCTTTTTTGGGAAAATACATGTTTGGACCTTTGAATAACATCCCTTTCTCCATGGAATATCATCACTCTTACTCCCCCCTCATCCTTAGAGCCCCCCTTTGTCCCAACTCTCATTAGCCCCTTTCCTGATCCATCCCTCTTCCTTTTTACCCAGCCACACACAAGACTCCTCAAGAATTTTCAATGAGTAAATAGTTCATTGCCAATTGAGAAACAAAGATATTCAAGCCCCTGGAGAGTTACCAAAAAAATTGGATGGCATGGGTCTAAACCCTATTCCCATAGTCTTAAGTAAAGGTAGAGGGAGAAAATATTTTCTAGAAAATGTTTAGTCTCAAGCAACCACTAACATGGAATCAATACGTCAACTTTTCATCACAAGGGCCCTTAAATAATTTCCAACCCCAAGAGAGGTTTCAAAATGAAATTACTCTCCTTAAACTATAGGGGTTTGGCGAACCCCTAAAGAAATCCACCTCCATAGGTTGGTGGAGTCTACTCATCCAAACGTCATCATTCTCCAGGAGACACTAGGGGATTCTCACCTAGTGGTTTCTATCTTGGAAAATATTTTCATAGGTTGGAGCTTCAATAGGTTGGATGCTTCTGGGAGATCAGGTGGTTTGGCCATGGGTTGGAGGATCATATCCATAAAATTGGAAAATTCATGGGGTTTTCCCAATAGAATTGGAATGACAGTCAAAGTGGAGGACCTTGGCATGGTGTTCACAATTCTAAATGTATACAACCCCTGCCAAGATCACCAAATTGTTTGGGACAACCTCCTAGACAAATATTTCAAAAAGGAAAGAAATCTCATTGTAGGGGGAGAGGGGGGGGCGACTTCAATTTTTCTATGGGCCGAGTGGAATCTTGGGGAAATCGAGCCTAGGATGATGCCCAAACATATTTTTTTAGAAGATAAATGGAAGCATCTGACCTACTAGACATTTCCCCTATCAAAATGTGTCCAACTTGGAGAAATAAGAGGATGGGGGACAAGTACATTGCTAAAAGTCTATATCATTTCTTAATCTCCACCCACCTGGTGGAGGATCCTGTCCTCCTTAGAAAATGGGTGGGTACATGTGGAGAATCAAATCATTATCCCATTTTCCTGGAGGCTGCAAGAAACATAAGGAAACCAACAAGCCCTTTCAAGTTTAATTTGGCTTGGTTGAAGGAGGAGAAATTTATCAAACTAGTAGAAGAGTTGTGGATCCCTCTAAACCAAGATGAAAGGGAAATTTTCCAGTTTTCAAACGATATAAAAACTCTTAAACAGGAAACAATCAAATGGGAAAGAAAGAAAAATTAGTTGGCAGAGCAAGAACTCATCAGCATAGAGGTTGAACTACAATCAATCTATGATTATGAAAAATGAGGCTTTTCATCTCTAGAAGAAAAAGGGTCTCTACTAACGGTAGAAAAAAAGAGAATACAACTCCTTCAAGCAAGAGAAGAGGAATGGAGACTAAAAGGTAGGGCCCTTTGGCTTCACAGTAGGGACAGGAACAGAAAATTCTTCCAATCTTATGAAAAAGGAAAAAACTTGGGAAACACAATTTGGGGACTAAAGGATCCAATAGGGATACAAATCACTTCTTTCAAGGACCTAGCACAATTTTTTTTCTTTTGTAGTCTAGAGGAATCAACAACTAGTTGGGCACGTGCTCGCGTTACACGTGGCCATGTTATCCAACTGCTACCACTATAACCTCTAGGTGCACCCACGTGGCCCCATACGCGACACACATTGTAAGTCGTGGGGAATTGAACTCGAAACCTCATGGAACTTCATTTTCACGACACTTGCCAATTGATCTTCCCCCCGGGGGCAGGACCTAGCACAACTTGGATCTCAACATTTCCAAAATATTTTCTCTACTAAAAGACGGGAAACCATAGATTTCATCATTCAAATCGCCCTTAACTATCCCAACTTTGTGCAATATGAAGACAATAGGGATTTAATGGAGGAAGTATTTGAAGAAGAACTAAAAGAAGTTTTGCTCAATTTTCAAAATTAAAAAATCCCAGGACCTGATGGGTGGTCCATGGAGTTTTTCGCGGGTTTTGTTTATCTAGTAGGAAAGGATCTACTTAAATTCGTAGAGGAATCAAGGACAAATGGGTATATACATATTACTTTCAATTCCACCTTCATTTCCCTCATCCCAAAGAAGAACGATCCCATTTCAATGGAGGACTTCAGACTGATCTCACTATGCAATTGTGTTTATAAGGTGATAGAAAAAATTATCAGTTGCAGGCTCAAAGTGGTCCTCCCAAAATCCGTTTCACAAGAAAAAATCAACTTTCTGGAAGGAAGGAAGATCCATGAGTCAATTGGTGTGGCCCAGGAGGCTTTACACACCATGATGACCTAGAATAACAAACAGGAGGTCCTCAAAATAAACCTCTCAAAATCCTATGACAGAGTTAGTTGAATTTTTTGAGGATGTTGTTAACTCATTTAGGATCTACTCTCCACTTTATAAACTAGATCACGAGTTTAATTATGCCAATGTCTTTTGTAGGTCTCATCAATGGTGCAATTTCTCCTTTTTTAAAAGCAGAGAGAGGACTCAGTAAAGGTTGGTTGTTGTCCCCACTTCTTTTTCTGATGATAGTAGAAGGGATTAGTCGGGATCAAATGGAAGAAAAACGTAGAGGGTATTTTAAAGGGATATCTTTCTTGAAAACCCTTTGACTCACTCATCTACTATTTTTGGATGATGTGATAATTTTTTGTAGTGGTCAAAGGAGAGAATTGGATACTCTAAAGAGTATTTTAAACCTTTTCAGTCATGCCACAGGTATGTAGATCAATGGAAAAAGATCCACCACAACTTTTCACCTTATGCAAAATCAGGAGGTAGAATTATACAAGGCTCTTTTTCCTTTCGATGTAAATCCTTTTGATGAAGGGATAAAATATATTGGGTTCCACCTAAAACCAAACAACTACATAAAAGTTGATTAGGTCTGGATATTAGCCAAACTAGAAAATAGATTGAAATATAGAAGTTTCAGATGGCTCTCTAGARTTGGGAGATTGATCTTAGTAAAGATAGTCTTGGAAGCCATACCGATATATTGGGCCTCTCTTTCCTGGGTCCCGAAAGTAATTTTTGAGAGAATCAGGAGATTATGTTTTAGATTCCTTTGGGTTGTTCAAAAATAAACTTTTGTGATGCCCTGGATAAAATGGGAAACTCTGGCTACCCCAAAACTTTTGGGGGAAATGGAGTCTAAAAAAAATCCACAACTTTTCAAAATAACTTGCAGCTAAGGTAGGGTGGACACTGATTACCACTGAGATTCTTTGAACAAAAGTGGTTCATCAAAAATATATTTTCTCGAATTCCATGTGTGATTGGATTAGAAGTCCAAACAAGGAGATCAAATCCTGCTCAATTATTTGGAAATCTTTATTAAAATAGTTCCCTATCATCAGTCAAGGACTATCCTGGAGAGTGGGGAGAGGCATTAAAGTCAGAATTGGACAAGACCCATGGAAGGCAATAACATGGCACATCTCCTCCCAAAAAATGTCATTGAAGCTCTCCAAGATACGGGATTTTTTCACCCGAATCAAGTTGCAGATAGAATTAGAACTACAATATAGGGACAACAATGGTTGGGGGCTATGCAGTTGAGGTTGGATGAGGAATTTGTGGAGGATTGGAATTACTATACCAGAGCTCTAAATCTAGGCCACATCCATCTTACTGATAAAGAAGATGAGTTAGTCTGGCAACATAGTCCCTTCGGATTGTACACCCCAAAAGAAGGATATACACAAATTCATTTAGATCTCTTACATCCTGATACAACATGGTGGTGGAAAGGAATATGGAAATTGAAGTTCCCACTTAAGGCACACCTCTTCCAATGGTGTTTTATCAATGCAAAGGTCCCAAATTGAGATAGAATGAAGCTATGTGGCCTAGAAGGATTTGATTGGTGTTCTTTATGTAAGGGTGTGGAGGAAACTAGCCTACACATGTTCCTGGATTATCCTTTCACTCGAAAAACCTGGGTAGAATGTACAAGGGATCTCATAAAGGATTGTAAGTGGTAAGGAACATCCATTGAAGAATCCTGGAAGTCTTGGATGCATGAGCACATGAATCTTAACACAAATTCTTTACCTCTACTTATCCACTAGGGTATTTGGCTAGCCCTAAACTCTTCTATTTTCAAGGATAAAGTCTCCCTACCTAAACACACGATTAGAAAGATAAGATTGTGCAAATTGGATTTATCAATACTACAGGTATATACAACAAAGATTTAGTGGCCCAACAGAAAGATAAATCCAAGAATCCCAAGAAGCAACACCCTCGCCACAACAATAAGAAGAAAAGGGTCTCAAACCCTCTCTACCAACTTATGCTCCTAATGGTGACAAAGAAAAAAAATCCAAAAGTAATAAGACCGAGAGACATTACAAATTTTGTGGGAAAGATGGTCATGTGGAGTCTAAATGTTTTAAAAATACAAAAGCCTTATATGAAGCAATGAAGAAGCACACCATCAATGTTGATTCTTCTTCTTCTTCTTTTGGACATGAACTTTCTACTTCTATTTTCTCCTTCAATGCAACTTCTGCCTCTTATTTTGATGAGTGGATTATTGATTATGGAGCATCTTATCATATGGTTAAGGATAAAGCCATATTTTCTACTCTAAATCAATGTAAAACCCAAAAACTGTTTTTTGGTGATGATAGATATCTTAGTGTTGTAGGGTATGGAACAATTCAGGTAGATAATGTTCATTTCAATGATGTATTATATGTCCCAAGTATTTCCTACAACCTTCTATCATTATATTAGATCACTAATTAAGGTGAAGGTAAAACCATAGAGTTTTCACCTCACCAAGTTGTAATCAAGTATTTAAAAGATCCTAAGAATGTCCTAGCAACTGGAATTGTTGATGATATTTCCAATTTGTATAAGTTTGAAAACTTTGGGTCATCATCTTTTCCATCAAGTTTTCTTTCTCATAGTGATTACTTGAGAAAACTTTAGCATGATTGGTTTGGTCATCTAAATTATGACTCATTGCAACAACTATGTAATCAATGCATGGTGAATGGAATTCTTCTTGTTTATTTCAAAGATGGTGTTTGTGGAAGTTGTGTTCTTGATAAACTTCATCAAGAAAATTTTGACAAACGTGCCTCATAGCATGCCTCAATCCCTTTGTATCTTGTTCACAGTGATTTGCTTGGTCTACTTTCTTCTCCTTATTTCTTTGGGTACAATTATTTCTTAAATTTCATTGATGACTTCTCCAAACTCACTTGGGTTTACTTCTTAAAACTTAAGAGTGAAGTTTTTGACAATTTTTTGGCCTACAAGGCCCTTGTAGAAAAACAATTTGTCCATCAACTTCAAAGGTTAAGAAGAAATAATGGAGATGAATAGGTGAACAATAAATTTACAAGTTACTGCACTACACAGTGCATTCAAATGCAACATATATTTCCATATACACCACATCAAAATGGTGTTTTTGAAATAAAGAATCACACATTAAAGGAAATGGCTAATTGTATGATCCAATCTAAAGAATCAAAACTTCATTATTGGGTGGAATCCATCAGCTGTGAAAATTCCATAGTAAATCACACCCCCACAACATATCTAAAAATATAACAGTGGAGGAAGCATGGAATAAAATTAATCCAGATGTCAGACACTTTTGTGTATTTTTTAGTGTAGCCTGGGCTCACATTCCTGATGAGAAAAGGAAACCTTTACAGCCTAAAAGTGAGAAGTGTATTTTTTTTTGGATATTTTGAAGATGTCAAATATTATAGGATTCTTCAACCTCATTCAAATGAAATCATTATTAGAAGAGATGTTAAATTTGATGAAAATCTCTTGGCCTATGACTCTAATTTGACGTTTGTGTCATCATCATCCTGCGATCTATATTTGGCATTTTTTCCATCTTATGTTCCTATTATGGCTTCTTCTTCTTCAGATGATGACAATGAGGATGAAAACCCACCTCCTCCTACTCACCTTCCTCCAGACAAGTCCATTGAACATGAAACTGCACCAACACCACCATTTCTGAGATGGATCCGTTCAACATAAGAAGCAACTGGTGATCTTGTTGTTGATCCTGCAAATCAACATTGGACATGATCATAGTTCTATTGAGCCTTTTATCCTATAGCTAAAATGAATTCCATCCACCTTGTTCTATCCCTTGTTTCCTCACATAAATGGGAGGTCCATCAGATGGATGTTAAATCCACCTTCTTACAATAATAAATATACATGGAACAAGCTCCTAGATATGCCCATAATTACTCTAGCCTTATTTCTCTCCCTAATAAATATCTTTATGGTCTTCAACAATCTCCTCAAGCTTGGTATGCCAAAATGGACAACTTTCTTCTTGACATTGAATTTTCTAGATGTCATTCTGACATAATTTTCTACACCAAGAAAGTAGGAAGCCATCTCATAATAATTGTTATTTATGTTGATGACCTTATCCTCATTGGTAGTGACCCTAAAATTTTAACCCATGCAAAATCCAACCTTAAAAAGAAATTTGAAATGATATACTTAGGCTATTTGCACTATTTCCTTGGCCTCCAAGTATTGCAAACCAAGGAAGGAATTTTTCTTTCTTAGTCTAAGTATGCTTGTGACCTTCTTTGCCACTTTCACATGGAATATTCTAAACCATCCTCTTCTCCCTTCCAATATGGAGTCAAATTTGTTTCCACATGTACTTCTCCTGAAGTTGATGCCACTTTGTACCGTAAGTTAGTTGGTAGCCTCTTATATTTGACTCATACTCGACTTGATATTTCCTTTGTTGTTGGTCTTTTTTGCCGATATATGAAAACACCCCATGAAAGCCACTGGAAAGTAGCTAAAAGGATACTTCGGTATGCCCATGATACAATTCAGTTTGGGATACATTACAGTTCAATGGGGGGCTCCTTTGTTGGTTGGTTTCACTAATTCAGATTGTGTCGACGACCCCGATGATCGAAAGTCTAGTGCAGGTTATGTTTCTAGCCTTGTTTCTAGACATGTCACTTCGAATTGTATAAAACAATAGGCTATTTCTCTTCCTTCAGCAGAAGAAAAGTACCAAGCAGTGGTTACTACAACTCAAGAAGCCTTGTTTCTTCAAAAAATCCTTTCAGAGTTTGGATTCTAGAAGTAGAATCTGACCACTCTCTGGTGCGAAAATTAGAGTGCCATCAAGCTCGCCAAAACTCTAATTCAACATCAAGACAACAAACACATCGATATAGACATGGACTTCATAAGAAATCTCATTCATGATCGAGTTATTGAAGTGTTCTTTTTCCCTAGAGAAGATCAAGTTGTAAATATTTTCAAAAAGTCTCTTACGGAAGAAAAATTTTCAAAACTTTGATCTATGTTAGGAGTTCTAGAATTTTTCATTAAGGGGGGATAGGCTCTAATTCCTCCTTCCTCCTTCTATTTTGTCTCCTTTGTAAATCTTTCAATCCTATCCCAATTTGTTCTTAAGGGGGGATGTTAGGATATTTAGACACTTAGGAGTTAGTTAAGATCAACTTGGTCTAATGTTTCGTTAGGTTAAAGTTTGTTTCTTTAGTACGCATAAGTATGCATTTGTAATCCAATGGTCACTATATGTTCCCAACATAGACTGATCTGACGAATTATATTATCCTCAGTCTCAACAACTACATTGATCCATGTATTAACACCTGATTAGTCTATGATCTCTATTTAAAGAGCATGGAGGGTCATTTATTGATGATCTAATGTGAGAAACTCTATTGTAAACTATCTTATTTTTCATTAATAAATTTCCTCAAGTGGGCACATTAGTTGGGGTCGTGGATATTTTCCCACATGGGTTTTAGCATGTAAAAACATTGTGGTGTTGATATTTGATATGGTTGTGTGAGTGGTTGCTAAATTTTTTTGTACTCCATTGGAATACCTATGTTGTCAAACAAAAAACCCATATTATTCTTTTATTGGTCCTCTGCCAACAACATTAGGACCTCCAAATATGGTTTCTCAACCCCCAATCAATGTTGGTCAACCTACACCTCCTTTATAGGGTCAATTTTATTCCTAGAAAATATTCCCTAATACTTCCAACCAAAATCACAATAATAACAAAAAAAAGGAAGAATAAGGGGAAGGGAAAATATAGTGACCAACACCAGAATCATGGGAATCAAGGTAACTAGAATCATGAACCCAATACTAATACTAAAGGCAATCAAAATGTTTCAAATCATAGTCAGGGTAATAAAAAAAATAGGAAAATAACTCTCATATACTAATCATCCTTTCTCTCTTTGGGCGTTTATAGACATTATGTCGATCTGTGTCTGCTTATACTAGAGTCTCTTTTATTGAACGAATCGACTAATAAATATCTAGCAGCACCAACTCATCCTTTTCCCCAACCCACCCCACCTTCATCATTCAATTAGTTTTGTTTCTTAATCCCTTTCCAGCATAAGGATTTATATCCATCCCACAATACATTCATCTTGGTCAACCTCTCAATTCCAACCCTTCTAGAGATGGTACTTTCCAAATTTTGTACATGAACTTAATAGATATGACTCAAATGACTAAGAGGAATGGAATTCATGCTAAATCATTACCTACTGACTCAAATTATTGCCCACTCTTTATTAATGAACCTTTTTAGATTCATTGGTCTACCGTTGATCTTCCCCCCAAGGTGCCAAAGGTTCCTTTACATAAAAATGTCCATAACCCTCATGCACAATTTTCCCATGATTATATTATAGTAGATGATTTAGCTCAGTCTCATATGTCTATATTGGCTTTAGAATCCCTTTGGACTTATCCTACATAATGGAAGGATTTTCTATCTACATTGGGTATAGTTGATCCTTTGTATGATAGAATGATTATTTTTTGTATCGATAAATCTAACCTTCATCTCCCCCCCTTTTTTTCCTTCCAACTTCCAATCATGATTAAGAACATTGTCTTTCATTGGTGCATTATCAATGATGGAACATCCACATGTGTTATGTCTACCCATTTATGGAATAATTTAGGATCTCCTAATATTTTCCCATCTACAATTACCCTTTGTGCGTATGATGGTAGACCATCCCAACCATTCATTCAACTCAACTTCTTGGAAGACAATGTATTCAAACATTTTCTCCCACTAGTTTTGGACCTCATACTTATAGATTATCCTACTCATCCTCTAGGTTTCTCCCTCTGAAGAATAGTCCTAGCAATGGAACCATTTTTTTGTGCTTGATTGAGACCATGGTTCTCGTAGGTTCCCAACAAAATACCCATTGTGGTCTAGATAAGCTAACATTTTGAATCTTCCAAAGTGAAGAAGGTATTACCTGAAGCATAGCCGAACTTTAAAGATTCAAGAAAACACAATAGGATGTTTTCAACCCCATACACATGCTTACCCTATCATTCATTCATCTCATGCATGCAAGATATGTAAATAAACAAGAGATCTACATAACCAGCTTCAAAAATGTAGTCAAATAAAATATGAACCATAACACATAGGCAAACATTGAGGTGATACCAATCCATTGAAATAACCATAACCAAATCATATTCAAAATTTTAAAGGGGGCCCAAATGCTTCTTTATTCATCATTTCTTCCAATCTTACAATATGCTTCACAATAGTAGATCATCAACTATTAGCAATTAGTGATCAACACAAGTAGAAATGAACCAATCAACCTTTCTAACCTATCCTTGAAGGTATTTTATACAATTTCATTTTCTAAAGTTGATCATGTCAAGTTAGTTACAAAATGGATAGGGATAATTTTTTCAATCCACTGCCTCGGTTGACATGTTAATTATATTTCACACCTTATGACCAATTGTAGCCAACTTGTGTCATGTCCCTTTATGCCTTTGACATGTCCTTGAATCAAATCCCTATGTTAAGGTGTTTTTCATTTCTATTCATCCCTTATTCGACAACTCTTTTCCAAAAAATAAGGGTCCAACACTACTTAAATAATTGTGGCGACCACCTAGATAATTGAGAATTATATCTGGGTTCTTCAAATATATACCCAATATAATGGATTTTTTCTAAACTCAATGGTGTACTCATGTACACTCTTCCCTTTCTTCTATCATAATTAATGTAAACGAATCCATTGGTCCTATTCCTACCCAATAGGGTAGAACTATGACATAATGATGGTTTTAAACACCTCCCACTTAGTTACTGAGAGAGTTAGCGACTTGTGCTTTTAGATTTGAAAATATATCCTCTGATTCATCCCTTTGATTGTTATTATACTCATTTTCCATGGCTAGGGTTTGAGACTTATTTCTTTAAGCCAATTTCTAGATCTTGCAATTTCCCACAAAAACCCCAAAGAAAGTTTATTTGATACCAATATGATATATAAAATGTCATGGATATTCCATTGGAACACTTTGTCCCAACTGATTTTACAAGTTTCTACAATTCTTTGTATGTATTTTTTTACTTTAGATTCAAATTTGATATAACTACCTTAGATCACAAAGCATTGAAATAAAAGAATCTAAAACAAATGCCACTTCACACATACAATGAACACAAGATATACCCTGGGAAACCCAATATGGGAAAACCGAGCTAGAGGGTGAGGATTGTGCCTTGCTCATTTCTTCTTAGTTGTGAAAAGAAAATACAAGGAAAAGTAAACTTGCTATGGAGTTTCCATGAACATTATGACCTATATGGTTGCTACAAAATATTCTACTTCTTTTATTCTACTCCAATATCCCACTCCCTTGCTTTGCTCAACTATGGAACAATAATCAATAGAATAAGAATGGAACCCCTTTCTTTTCAAGTGTCCTAGTTAGGTTTGGGTTTTTTTCATGCCTCAATTCACAATTAGAGTTAGGGTTTTGGACCCTCTGGAATATTCTTAAAATTCCACATGTGACTAGCTCCACATGTGTGAGTAATAGGAGTTAATATGGCATCCACTCACTATAGTCATGGTGATCAACAAGATACATCAATTTGTATAAATAATAACTTCCTCATATAAACTATGATTGTAACATATTAAACCATCTTTGTACTCTTGTTGAGGTGACGGGATACTAAAAAATACTCCAATTACATAATACATGAATTCTAATGTGGATTTGATGCAAGCATAAGAAAACAAATCAATGTATGAACCTATAAAATGAATGTAAGATTTCTAATGCAATTTAAAATGAATTAAATTCACTTAAATTGAAGCAAACCACAAAATAACCAATAATGCATACAGAAGTAAAAAAAATAATGTTTTTATATTAATGAAGAATCAATAAGTAATTATCTTTCTAAGAATTATCCACCAACCAACTACAAACCAAAACCATTCCACCCAACCATAGGCTCCATGTCACACATATGCTTCTGTCACAAAGGCCACCCTCAAGCCGAGGCTATGATTCAACAAGGGAAAATTCATATGGATTAGCTCTAATATCTCTTAGTCAACCTATTTCCCATAATTCTCAAGACAATTTTTCACTACAATATTCCCAATCAATCATCCCTCTTTCCCATCAACATGCACAACACCAAGAATGAGATCCCCTTTTGTGCTGAACAATCCTTTAGCCTATCCCACTTCCCTCCAATGCTCCAACACAAGCTGGCTAGGGAATCTTTATTGCTACGAACAAGGGATTTTCAACTATAAATTAAGTTCCTCTTTGCCTTAGCCATCCCCCAAAATTTAGTCATAGTTTTCACAAAGTTTCATAGCATCAAGCTACAATAGCCTTCAATGTAGTGAACAAAACCAAGGGAATATACTAAGAAATAATGAACTTGTGTGCCAAATTCATAAATTATATTTGCATGGCAACAAGAGACCACATGCCTTCTTGTGAAGTCCACATATCTTTCTTTTAGGAAACTCATCTCGAGGTAGGTTCACAAATTAATAACCATTTAGGAGAAGGTTAAAGGACTTAGGATAAAAAATAAAATACAAATATTTCCTCTTAGCCCCTAAGCCGCATTTCTTCCCCTCTCATGGACTCATACCCCCCTTTTATTTTTCCTTCTTCATTTGTAGCTTTTGTGGTATTTATATTATATTTTCAATATAAATATTTATAAATTCCATGGTCATTCATTCTTTACTTAATTCTCATATGTCTGACTTAAAACCATTTCATTATTACATGTGCATTTATTAATCTAGGAATAAAAACAGGGGTATTACACCAATCAAGGTGATCTTTGCACCATTGAAAAACTATTGATGTTTAGAACAACATCAAGAAGTTTGGAACTTTGTTAGCAATTTTTTTACCACGTACAAATCATATATGGAAAAAAATTATATTATTTATAATTAATTGGTGAAGTTTTAATTTTTTTATAAAAGAAATGTGAGGTTTTAATTTTATATTTATACAGAATCAGGATATCACTCACTAATAAATTAAAATTGTTTACGAACATAAAGTAAAAACATGATTACGCAAAATATCCACATAAGACAGATAATGTAAAAAAGTTGTACTAGTGATTGAACATCTAAATTGGGATGCTCTAAGAGAGCATTTGAATTCTTGGCTATATCAAATACATATCCCTTCCACTAAGGTTTAATTCTCAGTGTAACCTATCCTACTAGAATGACAAGTTACTATACAAATATTTAATGATATGTGCAAGTCTAAAAGTGATTTTTACATGATAGATACCCTTTAGAACCAAGAATCTATGCCAAACAAAGTATGTATCATGCACTACAACACTTCAAGACATTTTTATAAAAATCACTTCTATGAAAACTATGTAGGGATTGAGAGATAAACTCACAAAATTACAAAAATTTATTATTGAAATAACCCTTCCCACTTCACCACAAAGAATTGCATCCAATGGTTTTTTATTCACTTGCACACACAAGCCACATAGAAGAGGGAGGAGAAGTTCAAGAAAACAAGCATATCAACCACGTGAGCAATCCACCACCATGTTAGTTGGGGAGTACTACCTCTCCACACCCTTATTGGTGTATGATCATAGGATATTGGATATTTTATTATACCATGAACCAAGCCTCCTAGCTACTATGGAATATGATGATCCACATGCTTAATGCCCAGGATGTGTGTTGTGGAGGACAACCCCAAACACGAGAGAATTCATAGTAATAAAGAAACCATGAATATGCAAGAAACTAGATAAGTTAACATAGATATACATATTCACATTTAATATAGAAATATAACAATAGGAAGCTCTTCCATTTAATTATCAAACTGGAAATTATATGATATTACAACCAATGAGGATTGAGAGATGAAGACATCTCGTATGTCGAATCTCTGAGAAGAATTGTGAGGAACAATTTGGTACACTAGGTGATTAGATGATCTAAGAGAATAAAAAAATGTACGTACAATTATTTATACAAGAGCAACAAGAATTAGTTACAAACACAATTAGTATTCCATAACTATCCCAAGGGACTATTCACATTCATGTCATTGTTGACATTCTTGGTTGTGGACATGCACAGAGAATGTTGAAGGTCACACACATAGGGTTGCTAAGTTGTGCACACATATGTTCTTGAGATTTACATGCCTGCATGGTTGAAATGTGTGTGCTTGGTCTAGAATGAGGCACGTGTAGTATGAACTTAATGTGTTAATTGTTATATAGGCTTTAGAATCATGTAGGGGCATGGGGGTTGGGTGCACACTATTCGTGAGCGAGAAGGTTTACATGTAGCCATCTACATTTACATTCACATCATAGGATAGTAGATTTTATAGTCATAAAAGAAATTCCAAGATGTCATAGATAGGCATATCAAACTATTTTTAATTGACAGAAACAAAACCCACACAAAGAAGGGAGGAAATTTGAAAAGTGGAGTAAGAAGACAAATCAACCTCACAGCCAAACAACCATAAATAAGTGTATTCAACAATTTCTTAAAAAAATAAAAGTGATATGATTATTTCATTACATGTTTAAAAGTAACCCATATACTTATATGTTTGTTTGAAGGATACTAATATATTGTAGCTGAACCCATAAACGTATATCTCTGTTTAAAATAAATAACAAATTTTAGAAACTAACTTACCAAGGAAGACATGATTAAATTAAAATTTTATTCTAAATAAAAAATGTATTGTATTTTTTATAAATAATAAAAACATTCTATTATTAATAAATAAATAAAATAAAGAGACGAGATTTAAAAAAATCAACATGTTGTCAAAAATCTTCTAAATCCCATTCTTACTATCCTATAAGTCATGGTTTCTCTTAGTAATATGTCCTTCAAAAAATAAAAATAAAAACACAAAAACATGTTTGAGTTCATATTCAAGTCTTTTAAAATAGTAAACGTAAAATTAATTTTTATGAAATTATACAATTTAGAGACCTTACAAATATATTTTTGAAACTATCTATATTACCTTTTTCCCAAGAAAAAAATTTGAGAAAAAAATTGTAATTACATCTGTATATTCCATATGCATTCTTGTGTTGTGTCTGAGTGGTAGTGGAATATTGCAGAAAGGTGAAACTGTAGAAAGGTGAAACTGATAAAAAATTTACAAAAATCTTCTTCCTACAAGTCCACAGAGATTCTATAGAGTTCCTATTGCATCTAAATATATATCAAAATCCATATTTATATGGTTGAGCCTTAGTTTTCAATATCAGATCTACATTCTTATACATTTCAAAACAAAAAAGATGAAAAGATATAATCAGAGATTGGCCCAAGGGTTGTGAAAAAATTATCTGGAGCCATTCGAGCCTTCTTCCTTGATTTTCCATAATCATTTTTCCAGGTCCAGTCCAGATTTTGAGAGTCGGTCTGCTTGTTGATTGTGATTCATGTACACATGTGAGAATGAGATATGAGTGAACCCTACAGTAAGCCTCTTTATTTCCTCCAATAATGGGACCAATGTGTATGAATGCAGAAGGTGTGTTCCTTTCATAACTTGGATAACAAATAATTAATCTCCATAGATATTCAAGTGATTGATGGTTTTTTCAAGACATAGAAGTAGTAAAATATAAAGAGCCATTAGTTCACTAAAATTGTTTGTGGCCTCCCCTAGTCCAGCTGAGAAAGAAAAGGAATGGATTTGAGAAATATGAAGTATTCCCCTTGCTCCTCCAATAGAGGATGAGCATTGAGAAACACCATAAAAAAAATCCCATAGAACTTATGAGTTGATGGATGGAGGTGTTGTGATTTTTGATACTGTAGAAGTACTTTTTTGTGGATAGGCTCAGAAGATTTTGAGTCATTGTATGTCTATATGAGCAATGGAGGTATATTTTTCTTCGAATATGACATGATTTCAAGCTAGCCAAATTCCCCAACATATGATGAGAGGGAGAGCCTTTAAATCATGATTATGATGGTCAACCAACCAATTTTGTAGTGCATCAGTCACAGTGAGACCATTCTAGGAAAAATATAGTTTGAGTGAGCTACTAATCTCTCTCCAAACTAATGATGTAAAGGAGCAATGTAGGAACAAATGTAAATTGGATTCCTCCTCTTATTTACATAGAGCACATCAACTTGGATCTATGAAGGAGCGCTTCTACAAGTTTTCCCAAATTGGGGCTTTATTTTGTAAGATAAGCCACATGAATAGTTTTAACTTTGGAGGACATTTGAATTTCCAGAGGAGTTTCCCCCACCAAGGAGAGGGATCATGTTCAACTTCCTGAAATTTTGATAAGTATCCTAATTTAGTATAGTACTTCCCCATTGAACTGAAGGACCGAATAAGTTGGTCATCTTGATCTGAAAGTTTGACAAAATATTTTCCCAAGGAGTTGATGTAATGTTGCCAGGTCGGTAACAGGTTGGCTTCTAAGTTTAGATCTTATTCAAAGATCCATCTAGTATTTCCTTTCATAAATTCCATGCGCCCAACTTGATTTAGATAGTAGAAACCTATCTGATTTAGTGAAGTGACAAGATCCTCAGGAAATAAATGATTGTTTGAACAACTAATCCAAGGTCCTTCCCAATCAACACTTTGGAGCCATTGCCAATCTTCCAAATTGTTCAATCTCCAACTATGTGAAAATAATTCATGATGGCTTTCCATATTATAGTTCCATTATTTTTGGATTTGAGTGGGGATCGAATCCACTCCAAAATAGAATGTTGGGGATGCATTTTTAGTTTGTTATTATGTGCCATAGGCTATTCCCATCTACCAGGATCCAAGAATTTTTAGCTTCTAAGGATTTTGCGAAGGAGAAGGTATCCATGAGTCCCCATTCTCCATTACCTTTTGG
>SNQJ01S0119299.1:7803-27371 GCA_010110895.2 Picea sitchensis
ACTAAGTGTGGAGAATGATAAGTGTGATCGGGAATGGCATAATGACTTGTCAAGGGGGGATCCTAGTAGAAAACCCATCCCTAAGGGTGACCACTTACTAGGGCACACCATCATCCGCCAAGGTGAAACAAGGCAACACGCATAATTTCCAAGCAAGCATTACATAATCAAAAGTAGTTTAAAATGCAACATACTTAAATTGCCTCAAATATTAAAGTGTTACTTACCACAATACCTGACTTGTAACTCATGGAGCAAGACCCATTATCTTCCAGAAGAAAGTTGATGTGGTGAACGCCATCATGATGAATTGAGGTGGTGTGGTGGTGATGAAAGTCTCTATCTATGCTTGTGGACACTGTCAACCCTATGTCTCTCGGTACTCCATGTTTGCAACATGAGGGTCTCGAGACAACATCTCCTTAGTTATTCCTAGGAATTGGGGATAACACGAAGCTCACAACGCCGCACTACAAATAGTTGTCACTGTATAATCCACATCCCAAAATGATAAAATGTAGGAGTTCCTTTTGTGACTGTATCAATGAGTAATAAAAAAATATCAATAGGCCCACTCAGGCCAATTGACGTTGAATATGGTGATCCTCCCCTATTGCTCTATGAAGAGCATCCCAATCTCTCTCTCTCTCTCTCTCTCTCTCTCTCTCTCCACTAGATATGCATCCTATCCTCATACACCTGCATCCAATCCCTAAATTTGAGTTAATTCACATCATCACATACAAATAAAAATAAAAAAACTCCCCATTGCACGTATGTATCATCACACGGGTGCGTGCCTCTGCACGATTGTTTTCCAGATAGGAACGCACATTTGTGTGTCTGCCCCACAAATAGACTCGTTGTTTTCATGCAACTATACCATGCACGGATGTATCAAATACATTTGCACACAAATGTGCGGCTATTCCTCAAATATCCATGCCCAATTTATGAGATTGTCCCCTTGACAATCGTGTTGTCCCGCGCACCAAAAACGCTCATCCTCACCTCTTTTTGCACGATGGAGATTTCTACAGCCATCCACATTGTGTGTGACTATAGAAATTACTATTGTGAAAAAGTGTGCGGAAACCATATTTTTTCTCATGCACATCATCCTAGCCACACATAAAAATGGCCGTACGACGCTCCGTATAGCCGCCAACCTAGAAAATACAAAAATAAACATATGTCAGAGGTCTAAACCACTTACCAGACTCTCTTGCCGGTTGAAACAGTGTCCCCACGCTCTCATATCGATCAACAATGATAAAAAAACTCAACCTCAAACCTCAACACGTACAAGTACAAATGAGGTAGAATTATGGGCCCCACACCCATATATACGCCCCATTCTCAAACTTCACCACCCTCGTTCAGGAGCTTAGAAGCTCCATTTTAAACATCGTTCGTGGCACATGGATCCCGATTCTATCACCTACACATCGAAATTATTTGTTTTCCATTTCATCATCAATCCACGAGGAGTTATTTCTTCTCCCCGAACACAAGTACGCATTTTTTTTGTACATTAATCATCAAATAACTGTTATATGTTATTTATTTTTTAGATATTTTTTACGTCGGGTATTTGGTTTTTATGTGCACGAGTACTTGTTATGAAGACATACCACCCATTCAGTATTGACCATCCCATGGCCCCTTCAAGTATATGTTTAAAAATAACATTCACTCATGCCCTCTGCAAACAACTGCATATCCCAGTTATACCCCTTGACATTTACCCTTAGGATCCCCACACCTGGCTTTGTAGTACCATCACCTCCATTGCATTTAGGTACTGTCAACCGATATTATTCTCACCTCTATGATTTGCCCCACATATATTTACCCCTTGGCATATTGACACTCATGTTTTTATATCCATTATGCTCGACAGTCTGGGTAGTGTTACACACCATAGTAAGAACCTCACCATCATGCTAACCACTCGACTATGCACTCCCACATCATGTTTTTGGTTACATTAAATGCACCTCCACATTATCATTAACCCCCCATCTCACCCAACATCAATTTCCCATCTACAATTTCATCCTCCATCCATCTACCTGGTGTATAAACCCACCCATGGGCCCCCCACCCTTCATCAATTACATTCCCTACATGTTCCCCATGAGGCCAGGCCATACTTCATTGGGGCACCCATTTTTGTATGTGTACTTTCAACCCAATCTATTCCATGTGGATATTGGTGGCCACCCACCTATTCCACTTGGACTCGCACCATTGTTTCTTTCGATTTTCCAGTTTCCTTAATTGTAGCACAATTTACTATTTTTAGCAGTTTTCTGGGTCCTGAACTTCCACAGTCGTTTTGAGGCCCTAAACGACGTTTTTTGGGAATGAATGTTTCGATGAAGTTGAGTCCATTCCAAAATTGATATTCACTATTAGCAGTGTAGTCCTCGGATAGATCTTTCTAATGATGTATCATGTGCGTCAAACAGAGATAGTATGGCAAAATTACAACCCCGGGAAATTGATGTACCAATTTACCCCAACAAGGCCCATATTTTGGCATTTCATCTCCTAGTGTTAGGTTTTTGGATGTTTAGGGTTTTCCATTGTTTCTCAATAATATATAGGCCTTTGAACCTCATTGTAACATAGATTTCATAGGCCAGTACCGCCACATCTCTTCTCAAAGATAAGCTACCAGTACCCAAGCTATTTTATTTCCATTCTGTCTGTAAGCATATTTCTGTCATTTGTTGTTAATGAAATGAAGTTTTACTTCCACTGCATATCTGCGTTTATGGGTATTTATGTATTTCATTGTGTTCCTACATAAATCCGGATCAGAGGAATCAGAGCAGTCTGCTCTTTCTCAATCCTTCTTTGCATGTCCCCAACAAGATCGGGGTATAAGGAGTTAGGGCTCGATCTGGTTGAACCGCTACAAGATCAGCCTCGCAAACCCCAATGGCTGACCATGGGGGGAGAAAATAAAGACGAGGGAGCAGGAGATCCTATCAAATTATTGCTCGAGGAGGCCCTCGAGAAACAAAGGAACACGATGATGGAAAAAATTTCCCAAATCCTTCAACTGTTGCCCACTGGAAGTGCATCTACCTCCAACAACCACTCTGGAGGTGCCACTCCTTTTAAGGTACAAGTAAACTTTGACATTCCCATATTTGAGGGCCAAATAGATGCAGATGGCATTGATGGATGGTTGAATCTGCTAGAAGGATATTTCTCGGTTCATGACTTTTCCGACCGAGAAATGATTATTTTTGCACTCCTTAAAGTCGCCCCCCATGTCAAGGACTAGTGGGAAACCTACTGGGAGAAACAGAGCGAGGGGGAACCCTCTCTATTCTCAGTCGCACCCACTTGGAATTATTTCTGAGACACCATCAAGGAACAATATTATCCCATGGGGAGCTATGAGGACAAATACATACAATGGACTATGTTGTGGCAGCAAAGAGATCAAGATGTGCATGAGCTGACGAATCTGTTCCATACCCTATGCACAAAGTTGGGTATCAAAGATTCAGAGAAACATTTGGTGTTAAAGTACCACAGTTATCTTCATAGATACATTCAGGAGGAAATGGAGTTCCTCAACATCTCCTCGCTTGGTGCAACATACTGGTATGCTGCCAAGATTGAGTAGAATTTCAAACAGAAGAAGCGAGACTTTGGGTCTGCGAATCAGAATCAAGGGAAAGGTACCCCCAAACCGTCGAACAAAGGACCAAGCCAAGGCGGGGTGGCCCAGGACAACCCGCCAAAGTCATAAGCAAAGAACAACATCATGAAGCCAAAAAAGAACACGGGGAAGTGGTGTGAGTTCCATAAGAGCTCCGCTCACAACACAAGTGAGTGTCGGGTCAAGCAGTCACTGGTAGCCGAGTTGAAGGTTTATGAATTGGATGTAGGCTCCGACTCTGAATCAGAACCCGATAAGGGGAACGAAAGTGGGAAGCAGATTATTGATGCGGAGCCCAATGCCACTGTTGCCACCGAGAATATCCAGAAGAAGGAACCAGAGGATCCATAGGAGGCAGAGCGCCTCTTCCATTCCCAGATGTGGGTAAAGGGTTCCCCGTTGCAGTTCATTGTCGACAACGGGAGCCAAAAGAACCTCATCTTAGTAGAGATCATGAAATGACTGGGCTGCCAACCATAGCTCACCCAAAACCATACACCATCGGGTGGCTGCACCAAGGACGGGACCTCCGCATAAGCCAACAATGTCGCCTTCCCTACAACATCAAGCCCTTCACGGATGAGGTATTATGTGAAATTGCTCCTCTTGATGTTTCTGATGTATTATTAGGCCAACCATACTTGTGGAAGTGACATGTTGTGTATGAGTCCAGGCCTCGTGTTGTTATTATTACTTTTGGCAATAAGATGTACAGGATACTGGAAATAGCACCACCTATAACCATCTCTTTGGTTACTGCAAAAAAATGCAATAAGCTCATTGCCAAAACCAGAAAATTTGTTTTCTTGATGATCCGCCCTTAGGGAAAGAAGAATATTGCAGCCACGACCTCTAGACAGGGCCCCTCTGCATGATAGCAACAAATGGATAAGGTCGTGTAGGAGTACGAGGACATCTTCACCTCCCCTGCAAGAATTCCCCTACACTATCAGGTCAAGCACCCCATCGATCTTACCCAAGTTGCGTCATTTCCCAATGGACCGATCTATCGACGCTCTATTATGAAGAATAATGAAATCAAGAGGCAGATTCAGGCACTATTGCAGAAAGGTCACATCCGGTCGAGTTCATCACCATGTGGGAGCCCGATCGTGTTGGTGCATAAGAAGGATGGGACTTGGAGAATCTGCATTGACTATCGGGAACTGAACAAGATCATTGTCTAGAATAGGTACCCGATCCCACAGATGGATGACCTTCTGGACCAACTCAAGAGGGAAAAATATTTCAGCAAAATTGACTTGAAGTCTGGGTATCACCAGGCACCAATCGAACCCTCTGATGTGTGGAAGACTACCTTCAAATCGAAGGAGGGCCTTTTCGAATGGTTGGTCATGCCTTTCGGGTTGACAAAAGCCCTTGCAACCTTCATGAGACTAAAGGATGACATATTGCAACCATTCACCAACTCATTTGTAGTGGTGTACTTGGATGACATTCTGATCTTCAACCAGACTTGGGAAGAGCACCTCCACCACATCCGAAAAGTCCTCCACACACTGCGACAACACAAGTTGTGTGCCAATTTGGAGAAGTGAACTTTTGGGATGACCCAAGTTCAGTATCGGGGATACATTATTGATGAGCGGGGGGTGCATGTGGATCCAGCCAAGATCCAAGTCATTTGGTATTGGCCGGCTCCAACCACCCTAACAGAGCTCCACAAATTTCTGGGTCTTGCCAATTTCTACTGCAGGTTTGTGTTGGGATTCTCTCATATCACTTGGCCCTTGAGTCAAGTCACCAAGGGAGGAGCGAAAGAAAAATTCTTTTGGTCTGAATCTCAACAGAAGGCATTCGACAATTTGAAGCATCGAGACTTCTCTACACCAATGCTCACATTACCAGACTTGCAACAACCATTTGAGATCGAGACATGTCAGGCCTTCCTTCTACTAAGCATGGCAATGACTGTGTTTTTGTGGTCGTCAACAGATTCTCGAAGATGTCCATTATGATGGCCTGCAAGAAGAATATCACAACAGAAGCCATTGCTAAACTCTTCTTTGAGTGAGTGTGGGTACACTTTGGGATCCCACAGTCTATCATCTCAGATCGGGACAACATGTTCCTCAGTACATTTTGGTCCAGCCTCTGGTCAATGATGGACACCAACCTCACCAAGTCCAAAACTTTCTATCCGCAAACTGATGGCTAGATAGAGGTCGTCAACCGGATGACTGTACACATTATGCGCATGTACAACTCAAAGAATCCACACACATGGGATGAGAGCCTCCCCTATGTACAACACATCTACAACCAGGATCTCCATAGCTCAACCAGCCACAACCCCTTTCAGGTGGGCTTGGGATTCCAGCCACTATGTCCCATTGACGTAGCCATGCCATTTGTGGCTACTCAAGCAGATTCAACCCATGTCCAGTCTGAGGCTGACAAGGAAAACAACTTCATTGAGCACATTCAGAACATCAGCCAACAGGTTCATGACATCTTGGACGGAGCCAATGCCAAGTACAAGCAATGACATGATCAACATTGGGTGCCACACAACTTCCAGGTGGGCGACAAAGTGTGGCTACATTTGCAAAAGGAGTGCCTCATTTGACACTACCACAAGATTCGCCCACTCCGATATGGGCCATACACCATCACCAACATTGTAGGGGACAATGCCTTTGGGCTCAGTATTCCACCATTCCTTGGTCTGCACCCAGTGTTCAATGTCGACCGCCTTCGGCCCTACTTTCCACCTCTACTGGACACATCCAACATGGGAGAACAAATCACACCAACATAGTTAAACCCAAATTGCATGGAACATGCCACAACTGATCGGATTATGGACACACAGATCAAGAACACCCGTCAGCATAGGATCTAGCTATATCGAGTTGTCAAAGCAGACCAAATCCTTCACCAGGGCAAGTGGCTCACCAGAGACCAAGTTCAGCAGAAGTTTCCTCATCTCATGGAGGAACTCAACGCAATGGGGAACATTGCTTCCTAAGGGGAGAGGAACGATACAGGTGGATATTGGTGGCCACCCGCCTATTCCGCTTGGACCCAGACCATTTTTTCTTTCGGTTTCTCAGTTTCCTTAATTGTAGCACACCTTACTATTTTTAGTAGTTTTTCGGGTCCTGAACTTTCGAAGCCGTTTTGAGGCCCTAAACGATGTTTTTTGGGCATGAATGTTCCAGTGAATATGTGTCTATACCAAAATCTATATTTTATATTAGCAGTGTAGTCCTCGGATAGATCTTTCTAACAATGTATCATGTGCGTCAAATGGATATAGTATGCCAAAGTTACGACCCCGGGAAATTGATGTACCAATTTACCCCAATGGGGCCAATATTCTGGCATTTCATCTCCTAGGGTTAGGTTTTTGGATGTTCAGGGTTTTCCATTGTTTCTCAATAATATATAGGCCTTCAAGCCTCTTTGTAACAAATATTTCATAGGCCAATAGCCGCCACATCTCTTCTCAGAGATAAGCTACCAACACCCGAGCTATTTTATTTCCATTCTGTCTGTAAGCATATTTTAGTCATTTGTTGTTAATGAAATGAAGTTTTACTTCCACTGCATATCTGCGTTTATGTACCCCAAAACCGCCGAAAAAAGGACCAAGCCAAGGTGGGGCATCCTAAGAAAACCCACCAAAGCCATAATCAAATAACAACATCACGAAGCCAAAAAAGGACACGACGAAGTGGTGTGAATTCCATAAGAGCTCCACTCACAACACAAGTGAGTTTCGGGCCAAGCAGTCACTGGTAGCTGAGTTGAAGGCTTCTGAATCAGATGCAGGATCTGAATCTAAATCAGAACCTGACAAGGGGAATGACAGGGGGAAGCATATTATCGATGCGGAGCCCAATGCCATTGTTGCCACCATGAAGATCCAGAGGAGGCTGGGCACCTCTTCCATTCCCATATGTGGGTAAAGGGTTCCCCGTTGCAGTTCATTATTGACAGCGAGAGCCAGAAGAACCTCATCTTAGTAGAGGTTGTGAAACGGTTGGGCTTGCCAACCACAACACACCCACAACCATACACCATCGGGTGGCTGCACCAAGGATGGGAACTCTACGTACGCCAACAATGTCACCTTCCCTACAACATCAAGCCCTTCACGGATGAGGTATTCTGTGACATTGCTCCTCTTGATGTTTCTGATGTATTATTAGGCCAACCATACTTGTGGAAGAGAAATGTTGTGTATGAGTCCAGGCCTCGTGCTGTTATTATTACTTTGGGCAATAAGCTGTACAGGATACTGGAAATAGCACCGCCTACAACCATCTCTTTCGTTACTTCAAAACAATGCAGTAAGCTCATTGCCAAAACCAAGAAATTTGTTTTCCTGATGATACGCCCTCATGGAAAGAAGAATATTGCGGCCACGACCTCCAGACAGGGACCCTCTGCACGATAGAAACACATGGATAAGGTCATGGAGGAGTATGAAGACATCTTCACCTCCCCTGCAGGGGTGCCTCTACACTGTCAGGTCAAGCACCCCATTGATCTGCCTCAGGTGCGTCATTTCCCAATGGACCAATCTATTGGTGCTTTGTTCTAGAGAATGACGAAATCAAGAGGCAGATTCAGGAGCTGTTGCAGAAAGATCACATCCAGTTGAGTTCATCACCCTGTGGGAGCCCGATTGTGCTGGTGCAGAAGAAGGATGGGACTTGGAGAATATGCATTGACTATCGGGGACTGAACAAGATCATTGTCTGGAATAGGTACCCGGTCCCATGGATTGATGACCTTCTCGACCAACTCAAGGGGGATAAATATTTCAACAAAATTGACTTGAAGTCTGGGTATCACCAAGTACCAATCGAACCCTCTGATGTGTGGAAGACTGCCTTCAAATCGAAGGAGGGCCTTTTCGAATGGATGGTCATGCCTTTCGGTTTGACGAATGCCTCTGCAACCTTCATGAGACTAATGGACAACATCTTGTGACCATTCACCAACTCATTTGTAGTGGTGTACATGGATGCCATTCTGATCTTTAGCCAGACTTGGGAAGAGCACCTCTACCACATCCAACAAGTCCTCCAAACACTGCAACAACAAAAGTTATGTGCCAATTTGGAGAAGTGAACTTTTGGCATGACCCAAGTTCAGTATCTGGGATACATTATTGATAAGCAGGGGGTGCATGTGCATCCAGCCAATATCCAAGTCATTCGGGATTGACCGGGCCCAACCACCGTAACAGAGCTCCACAGCTTTTTGGGTCTTGCCAATTTCTACCGCAGGTTTGTGTTGGGATTCTCTCATATCACTTGGCCCTTGAGTCAAGTCACCAAGGGAGGAGAGAAAGAAAAATTATTTTGGTCTGAATCTTAACAGAAGGCGTTCGATGATTTGAAGCATCGTCTATGCTCTGCACCAGTGCTCACATTACCAGACTTGCAACAACCATTTGAGATCGAGAAAGATGCCTCCGACTATGCTATTGGGTCAGTCCTTACTCAACAGGGGCATATCACAGTGAGACACTTTCTAATATAGTATGGAAGTATCCCACTTATGACAAGGAGATGTATTCTTTTGTGCAGACTCGTCGATAATGGAAGCATTACGTTTTGGGAAAGGAAACAGTCATCCACACAGACCACCGACCCTTGTAGTTCATACAGACACAAGGGAATTTGTAGAATGATAGCCATCAGAATTGGTCCACATACCTGCAACAGTTTCATTTGAACATTAAGTACAAGAAAGGAAGCACCAATAATGTTGCAGACTAACTCAGCCAACCCCCTATCCTGGTGCTAACCACGGTGCTCAACTCTTGTGGGCACGAGACTTCCGATTAGTCACTTCTCTACAAAAGTGATCCAGAATTCGGCCGCACATACAATACGCTAAACAAGTTCCTAATTTTCACCTCCAAGATGCCCTGCTATGTCACCTGGGACATCTTTGTGTTCCTTCAATAGAGTGTGCCAAGATGATTTGGGAGGTGCACTACAGTCGGGTCATTGGGTATTTTGGGGTCGAGAAAACTGTGGCAGTACTGCAAAAGTATTTCTATTGGCCGAACCTTCGACAGGATGTCGGGAAGTACATCAAGTGTTGCACTGCTTGCACCATTGCCAAACCGACCATCAAGAAGCAAGGCCTCTATACTCCATTGCCCACCCCTAGTCGACCTTGGGAATCCATCTCCATGGATTACATGTCAGGCCTTCCTTCTACTAAGCATGGGAATGACTGTGTTTTTGTGGTCATCGACAGATTCTCGAAGATGTCCATTATCATGGCCTGCAAGAAGAATATCACAACAAAAGCCACTAATAACTCTTCTTTGAGCGAGTGTGGGTACACTTTGGGATCCCACAGTCTATAATCTCAGATTGGGACAATAGGTTCCTCAGTACATTTTGTTCCATCCTTTGGTCGATGTTGGACACCAAGCTCACCAAGTCCATAGCTTTCCATCTGCAAACTGATGGCCAAACAAAGGTCGTCAACTAGATGATTGTACACATTCTACGCATGTACAACTCAAAGCATCCACACACATGGGATGAGAGCCTCCCCTATGTACAACACAGCTAAAACTGGGCTATCCATAGCTCAACCAACCACAACCCCTTTCAGGTGGGCTTGGGATTCCAACCACTATGTCCCATTGACGTAGCCATGCCATTTGCAGCTACTCAGGCAAATTCAACTCATGTCCAGTCTGAGGCTGACAAGGAAAACAACTTCATTAAGCACATTCAGCACATCCGCCAACAGTTTCATGACATCTTGGATAGATCCAATGCTAAGTACAAGCAGTGACATGATCAATATCGGGTTCCACACAACTTCCAGGTGGGTGACAAAGTGTGGCTACATTTTCAAAAGGAGCACCTCGTTGGACCCTACTGCAAGATTCGCCCGCTTCGATATGGGCCATACACCATCACCAAGGATATAGGGTACAATACCTTTGAGCTTAGTATTCCACCATTCCTTGGTCTGCACCCAGTGTTCAATGTCGACTGCCTTCGGCCCTACTTTCCACCTCTACTGGACACATCCGACATGGCATAACAACTCACACCAATAGAATTAAACCCAGATTTAATGGAACAAGCCGCAACTGATCAGACTATGGACACACAGATCAAGAACACCCACTAGCAGAGGATCCAGCTATATCAAGTTGTCAAAGCAGGCCAACTCCTTCACCAGGGCAAGTGGCTCACCAGGGACCAAGTTCAACAGAAGTTTCCTCATCTCATGGAGGAACTCAACACAATGGGGACCATTGCTTCCTAAGGGGGGAGGAATGATACAGGTGGATATTGGTGGCCACCCATCTATTTCACTTGGACCCACACCATTGTTTCTTTTGGTTTTCCAGTTTCCTTAATTGTAGCACAATTTACTATTTTTAGCAGTTTTTCGGGTCCTGAACTTCTGGAGCCGTTTTGAGGCCCTAAACGACGTTTTTTTGACATGAATGTTCCGGAAAATATGGTTTTGTTCCAAACTCGATATTCACTGTCAACAGTGTAGTCCTCAGATAGATATTTCTAATGATGTATCATGTGCGTCAAATGGAGATAGTATGCCAAAGTTACGACCCCGGGAAATTGATGTACCAATTTACCCCAACGGGGCCCATATTCTGGCATTTCATCTCCTAGGGTTAGGTTTTTGGATGTTTAGGGTTTTCCATTGTTTCTCAATAATATATATGCCTTTGAGCGTTATTGTAACACAAAGTTCATAGGCCAGTAGCCGCCACATCTCTTCTCAGAGATAAGATACTAGCACCCGAGCTATTTTATTTCCATTTTGTTTGTAAGCATATTTCAGTCATTTGTTGTTAATGAAATGAATTTTTACTTCCGCTACATATCTATGTTTATGTGTATTTATGTATTTCATTGTGTTCCTGCATAAATCTGGATCAAAGGTATCAGAGCAGTCTTCTCTTTCTTGATCCTTCTTTGCATGTCCCCAACGAGATCAGGGTATAAGGAGTTAGGGCTCGATTTGGTTGAATCGTTGTAAGATCAACCTCGCAAACCCCGACGACCGCCCATGGGGGAAGAAAAGAAAGATGAGGGAGCAGGAGATCCTATCAAATTATTGCTCGAGGAGGCCCTCGAGAAACAAAGGAACGCGATGCTGGACAACTTTTCCCAGATCCTTCAACAGTTGCCCATTGCAGTGCATCTACATCCAACAACCACTCTGGAGGCACCACTCCTTTTAAGGTACAAGTAAACTTTGACATTCCCATATTTGAGGGCCAAATAGATGCATATGGCGTTGATGGATGGTTGAATCTGCTAGAAGGATATTTCTCGATTCACGACTTTTCCGACCGAGAAAGGATTTTTTTTCACTCCTTAAAGCCTCCCTCCATGTCAAGGACTGGTGGAAAACCTACTGGGAGCAACAGAGTGAGGGGGAACCCTCTCTGTTCTTGGTCCCACCCACTTGGAATTCTTTCTGAGATGCCATCAAGGAACAATATTATCCTGTGGTGAGCTATGAGGACAAATACATACAATGGACTACGCTACGGTAGCAAAGAGACCAAGATGTGCATGAACTGACGAATTTGTTCCATACACTACGCACAAAGTTGGGTATCAAAGATTCGGAGAAACATTTGGTGTTAAAGTACCATATTTTTCTTCATAGATACATTCAGAAGGAAATGGAGTTCCTCAACATCTCCTCACTTGGTGCGGCATATTGGTATGTTGCCAAGATTGAGCAGAAGTTCAAACAGAAGAAGCGAGACTTTGGGTCTGCGAATCAGAAGCAAGGGAAAGGTACCCCCAAACTATCGAACAAAGGACCAAGCCAAGGAGGGACGGCCCAGGAAAACCCGCCAAAGCTGCAAGAAAAGAACAACATCACGAAGCCAAAAAAGGACATGGGGAAGTGGTGTGAGTTCCATAAGGGCTCCACTCACAACAAAAGTGAGTGTCGGGACAAGCAGTCACTGGTAGCCGAGTTGAAGGCTTCTAAATCGGATGTAGGCTCCGACTCTAAATCAGAACACGACAAGGGGAATGACAGGGGGAAGCATATTATCAATGCAGAGCACAATGCCACTGTTTCCACCATGAAGATCTAGAAGAAGGAACCAGAAGATCCAGAGGAGGTGGAGCGCCTCTTCCATTCCCATATGTGGGTAAAGGGTTCCCCGATGCAATTCATTGTCGACAACGGGAGCCAGAAGAACCTCATCTCAGTATAGGTCATGAAACAGCTGGGCTTGTCGACCAAAACACACCCACAACCATACACCATCGGGTGGTTGCACCAAGGATAGGACCTCCGCATAAGCCAACAATGTCACCTTCCCTACAACATCAAGCCCTTCACGGATGAGGTATTATGTGACATTGCTCCTATTGATGTTTCTAATGTATTACTAGGCCAACAATACTTGTGGAAGCGACATTATGTGTATGAGTCCAAGCCTCGTGTTGTTATTATTACTTTAGGCAATAAGCTGTACAGGATATCGAAAATAGCATTCCCTACATCCATCTCTTTGTTTACTGCAAAACAATGCAGTAAGCTCATTGCCAAAACTAAGAAATTTGTTTTCCTGATGATCCGGGCTCAGGGAAAGAAGAATATTGTGGCCATGACCTCCATACATGACCCCTCTGCACGACAGCAATAGATGGATAAGGTTGTGGAGGAGTACAAGGACATCTTCACCTCCCCCGCAAGGGTACCTCTACACTGTCAGGTCAAGCAACCCATCGATCTAACCCCAGGTGCGTTGCTACCCAATGGACCGATCTATCGGTGCTCTGTTCTGGAGAATGACGAAATCAAGAGGCAGATTCAGGAGTTGTTGCAAAAAGGTCACATCCAGTCGAGTTCATCGCCCTGTGGGATCCTAATAATGCTGGTGGAGAAGAAGGATGGGACTTGGAGACTCTGCATTGACTATCAGGCACTGAACAAGATCACTGTCTGGAATAGGTACCCAATCCCATGGATTGATGACCTTCTAGACCAACTCAAGGGGGTGAAATATTTCAGCAAAATCGACTTGAATTCTAGGTATCACCAGGTACCAATAGAACCCTCTGATGTGTGGAAGACTGCCTTCAAATCAAAGGACGGCCTTTTCGAATGGCTGGTCATGCCTTTCGGGTTGACGAATTCCCCCGCAACCTTCATGAGACTAATGGACGACATCTTGCGACCATTCACCAACTCATTTGTAGTGGTGTACTTGGATGAAATTATAATCTTCAACCAAACTTGGGAAGAGCACCTCCACCACATCCAACAAGTCCTCCAAACACTGCGGCAACACAAGTTGTGTGCCAATTTGGAGAAGTGAACTTTTGGCATGACCCAAGTTCAGTATCTGGGATACATTATTGTTGATCGAGGGGTGCATGTGAATGCAACCAAGATCCAAGTCATTTGGGATTGGTCAACCCCAACCACCCTAATAGAGCTTCACAACATTTTGGGTCTTGCCAATTTCTACCGCAGGTTTGTGTTGAGATTCTCTCATATCACTTGGCCCTTGAGTCAAGTCACCAAGGGAGGAGCGAAAGAAAAATTATTTTGGTCTGAATCTCAACAGAGGGCGTTCGATGATTTGAAGCATCGTCTCTGCTCTGCACCAGTGCTCACATTACCAGACTTGCAACAACCATTTGAGATCGAGAAAGATGCCTCCGGCTATGCTATTGGGGCAGTCCTTACTCAACAGGGGCATCCAGTGGAATATCACAGTGAGACACTTTTCGATACAGTCTGGAAGTATCCCACTTATGACAAGGAGATGTATTCCATAGTGCAAACTTGCCGACAATGGAAGTATTACATTTTGGGAAAGGAAACGGTCATCCACATAGACCACCAACCCTTGCAATTCATACAAACACAAGGGAAGTTGTAGAACGATCGCCATCAGAAGTGGTCCACATACCTGCAACAGTTTCATTTGAACATTAAGTACAAGAAAGGAAGCACCAATAATGTTGCAAGCTGCCTTAGCTGACCCCCTATCCTGGCGCTAACCACGGTGCTCAACTCTTGTGGGCACAAGACTTCCGATTGGCTGCTTCTCTACAAAAGTGATCCAGAATTCGGCCACACATACAATACGCTCTTGGAGGGTAAGCAAGTTCCTAATTTTCACCTCCAGGATGCCCTTCTATGTCACCTAGGGAATATTGGTGTTCCTTCAAGTGAGAGTGCCAAGATGATTTGCGAGGCACACTACAGTTGGGTCGCTGGGCATTTAGGGGTCGAGAAAACCGTGGCAATACTGCAAAAGTATTTCTATTGGCCAAACCTTCGACAAGATGTCGGGAAGTACATCAAGTTCTGCACTACTTGCGCCATTGCCAAACCGACCATCAAGAAGCAATGCCTCTATACTCCGCTACCCACCCCTAGTCAACCTTGGGAATCCATCTCCATGGATTACATGTCGGGCCTTCCTTCTACTAAGCATGGCAATGACTATGTTTTTGTGGTCGTCGACATATTCTCGAAGATGTCCATTATCATGGCCTGCAAGAAGAATATCACAGCAGAAGCCTCTGCTAAACTCTTCTTTGAGAAAGTGTGGGTACACTTTGGGATCCCACAGTCTATCATCTCAGATCGAGACAACAAGTTCCTCAGTACATTTTGGTCTAGCCTCTGGTCAATGATGGACACCAAGCTCACCAAGTGCACATCTTTCCATCCGCAAGTTCATGGCCAAACAAAGGTCGTCAACCAGATGATTGTACACATTTTGCGCATGTAAAACTCAAAGCATCAACGCACATGGGATGAGAGCCTCCCCTATGTAAAATAAATCTACAACTGGGCTCTCCATAGCTCAACTAGCCACAACCCCTTTCAGGTGGGCTTGGGATTCCAACCACTATGTCCCATTAACGTAGCCATGCCATTTGCGACTACTTAGGCAGATTCAACCCATGTCCAGTCTGAGGCTGACAAGGAAAAAAACTTCATTGAGCGCAATCAACAAATCCGCCAATAGGTTCATGACATGTTGGACAGAGCCAATGCTAAGTACAAGCAGCGACATGATCAACATCGGGTGCCACACAACTTCCAAGTGGGCGACAAAGTGTGGCTACATTTTCAAAAGGAGCGCCTCATTGGACCCTACCGCAAGATTCACCTGCTCCGATATGGTCCATACACCATCATGAAGGATATAGGGGACAATGCCTTTGAGCTCAGTATTCCACCATTCCCTTGTCTGCACCCAGTGTTCAATGTCGACCACCTTCAACCCTACTTTCCACCTCTACTGGACACACCCGACATGGCAGAACAACTCACACCAACATAGTTAAACCCAGATTGCAGGGAACAAGCCACAACTAATCAAAATATGGACACACAGATCAAGAACACTCGCCAGCAGAGGATCCATCTATATCAAGTTGTCAAAGCAGGCCAACTCCTTCACCAGGGCAAGTGGCTCACCAAGGACCAAGTTCAGCAGAAGTTTTCTCATCTCATGGAGGAACTCAATGCAATGGGGAACATTACTTCCTAAGGGGGGAGGAATGATACAGGTGGATATTGGTGGCCACCTGCCTATTCCACTTGGACCCACACCATTGTTTCTTTTGGTTTTTTAGTTTCCTTAATTGTAGCACAATTTACTATTTTTAGCAGTTTTCCGGGTCCTGAACTTCCGGAGTCGTTTTGAGACCCTAAACGACATTTTTTGGGCATGAATGTTCCGGCAAATAAGAGTACATTTCGAACTATATATTCACTATCAGCAGTGTATTCCTCGGATAGATATTTCTAATGATGTATCATGTGCGTCAAATGGAGATAGTATGCCAAAGTTACGACCCCGGGAAATTGATGTACCAATTTACCCCAACGGGGCCCATATTCTGGCGTTTCATCTCCTAGGGTTAGGTTTTTGGATGTTTAGGATTTTCCATTGTTTCTCAATAATATATAGTACTTAGAGCCTCATTGTAACATAGAGTTCATAGGCCAGTAGCCGCCACATCTCTTCTCAGAGATAAGCTACCAGTGCCCAAGCTATTTTATTTCCATTCTTTCTGTAACCATATTTCAATCATTTGTTGTTAATGAAATGAAGTTTTACTTCCGCTGCATATCTGCGTTTATGGGTATTTATGTATGTCATTGTGTCCCTGCATACATCTGGATCACAATCATTCTTTATTCATTTGGTAATTTTATAAAACACATTTCAACTTCTAGCAAGTAGAGTACATTTTTTCCATCACAACAAACAACGTCTTTTTCCTTGGCACACAACAACCCATGTTTCCCTTGGTTGGGGAATTCCCCTTTCATCTCTATCTTTGCAAAGATATCCCTATTGTGGCCCAAATACTGACTATCATCGACACCCCTGTCCCAAATATCTGTATTTTGACCTATCATCCTTTCCTTTGCAGTCCCACCCATTCAACATAGTTTACCCAATATTTGGTTGTCCCCCTGACACCGGATCATGTTTTACGGTTGTTTCCATCACTCCATTTTCCCCCAACCAAGGGAAGTTCTCATGTCCCATACATATTGAATTTCATTCATGTCACCATTCGACCCATCCTATCCTCCATTCAGTCCCTGATACATGTTTGATCTAATCGATACCAAGAATCCCTTTGCTTCTTGCAGTTGTTCCCCTTTCCTATCAATGTCAGCACAAGTTTCCAAGAAGGTGGATGTATCTTGGATCTCAATCCCTTATTAATGAGCAGTCTCAAACAACATAGAAAGAGTCTTCCTTGCTTTCTAATTTCATTGAACCCCATGACATTCGACTCCAACAAAGTTCATGTTACGATGGGTATTACTATGCGAACATTGTAGTTTTTAGTAATCATAAAAGACCTATGAATTTGATAGGACATTAATTCCTTTGATTGATTCATACCTCAATTCAGATCCCATTCAATAATCAAAATCGTCATTTGTCATTTTTTGACACCCATGAGGGCACTGCAGACATCTACTTCATCAACAATATGCAGTTTCCGTCATTTCATTTATGGTTTCATGACACGAGCATGGGGCATGGCCACCTCATTTGTACCCAAATATATATTTCAATTTTTGGAGATCACTTGATTCCATTTAGAATCCCCTTTTCCTCCAACAGATCACTCTCCCAATTCCTCTCAGCGGTAGCTACAACTCTCCTATCTCATGAAAATCTCAACAAAAGAAACATTGCTATATTTTGGCTATACATATGCTCCTAACCTCACACATCAAGGGGCATTTGTTATCACTGAAAAATTACTCATAGCAATACCGACATTGATGAAGAAACAACCAACACATACGCAATATACTTATAGCATTTACGAAATCTATTTTAGCAAGATTATCAAAACTATATAAAAGACACACAATTTTTTGTGCACTTCTAGAAAAGCTAGCGCATGCACATTCACACTGGCCAAAACAACTCCAAATGCGCATAGTGCATGCTCCCCGCGATTGTCCCTGAAGAAACCTGTACTAATGCGGAAACAACACACTTATGAATTTGGTTGGGCCTCAACCACTTCCAAGCTGAAGTGATTCAAGAAAATACCCCAAGATCGACCCAAAATATTGACTTGGGATGACTAAAAGGATGGGATGTACCTCTAAAAGTATCCCATTCACACTGAAAAAAGTTATGAACTAACTTGCTATGGTATTATAAATAGATGGCCATTGTATGCTAAAAAGGGAATAAATTCATTTTATTTTTATGTTTCCCAATGAGTCTTGGAGAAACCATTTATTCTCTTGAGAATAGTTTGAGCAAGCATTGCATAGGGAAGACATCCCACCTCTTGGAAATATTTTCCATTGAGTTCTTCACCATTTTCAATTCAAGATAGGAGAGTAAAAGCTCTACTTTGAGGGATTCAAGATCCCTCCCTAGGAGGAATAGAGGATTCATAAATCCCACTTTTCTCCTCTTGGTGTTATCAATTTCAAAGACCATTCTCTAGTGGGTAACCATTCTTTGTGTCAAGTTTCATTCATCCTTTGTTTATATTTGTTTAGTTTAGTCTTCTTTGTTTGTCATTCTTTTCTTGTTCTATTTTTTGCTTTCTTTCTTGTGGGTTCACTAACCTACTAATAATTGTTCTGTGTTGCTTTGATGGCCTACCAAGGCAATCAAAGGGCTCTCTTTTTGCTAACTCTAGTGACCAAAAACCTGAAACACTTTGATTTAAGGGCTTCATCTCTTGGTTTTAGGGGCTTCTTCAAGGCTCCTTCAAGGCTCCATTTGTGTACAACTCAAAATGGGCATGTGGAAACAACCACATGTTATCTCATCGCGTGAGGGCCATGTTTAAAGTCTAAGCCATAAGGGGACCAATTTGGAGTTATATACACTTATGTCAAGGCTCCTACAAGGATATTCAAGGCTTCTTAAAGTGGTCCACACATCATCATCACTTTTAGGGGCTTCTGGGATTTTCTTTAGGGATTCTTCTAAGGTTGACATCAATAACAACCAATTTTCCAACAATCTCCTCCTTTGCCATTGATGGAAACTTAGTAAAACAATCGTTATCCCCATGCATTCGTGCTCTGATCCCAATGATTGTATTGTCTTCTTGTCTTCATGTTGACTCTCCATGTCTTCATGTTTCTAGTTTTACTGTTTTTCTCTCCCCCTTTGACATCAATGGAAAAGGGTAACTCCCCTTGATAGCATTCCCCTTTTTGTTCTTACAGAAGATTATGGAAATCAATTTGGAGAAGAAATTACTCCCATTTTTTGTCGAAGATACTCAAAGGTCTCCCTAGGAAGAGGCTTTGTGAAGATGTCTGCAATCTATTCTTTTGTCCCAATGTACTCAAACTTGATATTCTTTTATGTGACTTCTCCTCG
>SNQJ01S0119301.1:9882-27370 GCA_010110895.2 Picea sitchensis
CGAAGGTGAACCACCGTGGGTGTGTGTATAAAAGAAAAAGATACAGACTGTGCAAGGGTGTTGTTGTTCTGGATGAAAAATGAATTAAACGATAAGAAAGGGAAAATCACAAAATGCGCAGGGTGAGACTGGGAATATGCTCAGTGTGAGATAAAACTCAGAGAAGAGTAACAGGTGATGAAAAGACTTGAAGTAGAGTAGAATGAAAGAACAAATTGAAGCAGAGAAGAATGATAGAACAAGTTGAAGCAAAGCAGAATGACAGAACAAGTTGAAGAAGACCAGATTTACAGAACAGAGAAGAAGTGGTAAGAATTGATTTATCTATGTAGTTGTCTGTTTATTTATTCATTCATATTCTAGGGTGGTTGGGAGGTTCTAGGGAGGACTGTTGTCCTTAGAGGTTCAAGTGGGAGCTTGAACACAGAGATTTGTAGCTTCCATCTGGTTGCAGCTAGAGAAATAAGGGTGGCAGGGTGGTGCAAGGGAGAACAAGTGTTCTCTGTTATACAGGTTGGAGCCTGTGTAACTGGAAGTTGGTGCTTCCATCCAGTTAGTGCTGGAACATTAGGGGAGTTGGGGCTTCCTTCTAGTGGGTGCTGGAGAAACAAGAGAGTCGGTGCTCTCAAACAAGTTGCAGCTTGTAAAACAGAGGTAGCAGCCTCACATTGAGTTGGTGCTCAATTATAGATGATGTATAGAACTTAAAAGACTGCCTATCATTTCAAAGAAGAAGAGGTTTTCTCCCTTTATGGGTTTCCTTGTGAAAATCTGTCTCTGTGTATACCTTATGTGTGATTGATGCTCTTTACTTTTACTATCCATATGCTGTATAATGTTGATGATCACTTGAAGAAAAATTAATAATGTTTTAATAGACTTAAAATTGTTTAAGCTCAATAACAACTGATTCACCCCCCTCCTCTCAGTTGTTTTAGTAATTTCAACATTCCATGCATTCAATTTTGAGCTCTGCTGGTTTCAACTATTCTTCTATCTATGAGGTGTTCAATAATGGTGGAAAATATGGCTAAAGGAGATCCACATTGAACACGGGGTGCAAGCCAAGGAAGGGGGGAATGTTGAGCTCAAAAGAATTGTCACCCACAACCTTGGTGATGGTATAAGGTCCATAGTGGAGTGGACGAAGCTTCTGATGGGGCCTTATAAGGAGTTATTTATGCAAGTGCAACCAAACTTTGTCTCCCACCTGAAACTTGTGTGGCACCCGATGTTGATCATGGTGTTGCTTGTACTTGGAATTGGACTTCTATAAAATATCCTGACCTTGTTGGAGGATGTGTTGGATCCACTCAATGAACTGGATGGATTTTTCAGCTTCAGTTTGAGCATGGGACGATTCTGTCTAGGTGGCCTCAAGGGGTAGTGTAATATCCATGGGACCCAGTGGTTGAAATCCCAACCTCACCTAAAAGGGGTTGTGGTTGGTTGAGATTTGTATGGCTCTTTTGTAGTTGTGATGATCATAGGGAAGACTCTCATACTATGTGTGGGAGTGCTTGGAATTTTACATGTGCAGGATATGCATGATCATTCGGTTGACGACCTCGGTTTGGCCATTCGTCTGGGGATGGAAGGAAGTGTATTTGGTGAGCTTGGTGTCCAGCTAGCAATGACCATAGGATCAAACAGAATGTGTTGAGGAACCAAATGTATCAATCTGAGATAATGGTTTTTGGTATCCCAAAATTGACCCACACTCATTCAAATAAGATATTAGTAGTGGCCTCCACTATGATTCTCTTCTTGTAGGCAGGCATAATCTCCATCTTGGAAAATAAATCAATAACCAAAAAACACATTCATTTCCCTGCTTGGTGGATGGAAGGCTCGACATGTAGTCCATTTAGATGGATTCCCAGGGCCTATCAGGAGTAGGTAGAGGGGTATATAGGCCTTGTTTCTTAGTGGCCAGTTTGGAAATAGCATAGGCAATGTAGGACCTGATATACTTGTTGACATCCTGTCGAAGTTTCGGCCAGGAGAAATGTTGCTTCAACATTGCCATTGTCATTTCTATGTCGAAGTGTCATGCCACCCAACTGTAGTGTGATTCCCAAATCAACTTCACTTGCTCTCTTTCTAGAATTAAGAGATGGCCCAGATGGCACAAAAACCCTTCCTGAATATGGAAATTAGGGACAACTATGTTTGCGCCCAACATCTGGTAGGTGGTGGCGAAGTCAAGATATTTCTCATAGAGTTGGGGCCATTGAGAGGTCCCGTGGTCGCAAGAGTCTATCACTGTGGTAAGTGTTGCGACTAGAGGTTGGTTTAGGTAATCAATGATGTGGTTGGTACTTCCTATCTTATACTTGATGTTGAGGTGGAACTGATGCAATTATGGGGACCACTTTTGATGGTGGTAATTCTGCAATTTTCCTTGTGTTTGCATGAACTACAATGACTTATGATCAGTGTGGATGACTATCTCCTTCCTAAGAATGTAATTTATCCACTGGCGGTAGGCTTTCATAATGGAGTACATTTCTTTGTCTTAATTAGGGTACTTACAGATGATAGGTGATAGTGTCTCACTATGGTAGGCCACAGGGTGGTCGTGCTGAGTGAGAACTATGCCCACATCATAGTTTGAAGAATCTGTCTCTATACAAAAGGGTTGTTGCAAGTCAGGTGATGAAAGCATTGGGGTTGAGCACAAGAGTTGCTTCAAATCATCGAATTCTTATTGTTGGGACATGCCCCACACAAAATTTTCCTTACCACCACCCTTGGTTACTTGGATGAGGGCCCATACAATATGGGAGAATCCCAACACAAACCTACAATAGAAATTGGCAAGGCCTAAGAAGCTCTGAATCTCAATGATCATGGTTGGGGATAGCCAGTCAATGATGACCTATATATTATATGGATCCACATGCACACCATGTGTGTTAACAATGTATCCTAGGTACTAGAACCTGTCCATGCCGAAGCAACATTTTTCCAAGTTGGCATATAGCTTGTGCTTCCACTGAGTGTGCAGAACCTGTTGAATATGCTGCAAGTGTTCCGCCTAAGTCTTGTTGTAGATAATGATGTCATATAGATACAACACTACAAAATAATTGGTGAAATGTTGCAATATATCATCCATCATCCTCATGAAATTTGTTGGTGCATTTTTCAAACCAAAGGGCATGACCAACCATTCAAAAATACCTTCTTTTGACTTGAAGGTAGTCTTTCATACATCTATCTTCTCTATTGGGACCTGATGGTAGCCATACTTCAAATCAATTTTACTGAAGTATTTTTCCCCCTTGAGATGATGAAGGAGATTGTCGATTCAGGGAATTGGGTATCAATTTCTGACTATGATTTTATTTAGGGCCCAATAATCAATGCTGAGTCATCAGGTCCCATATTGCTTTTGCGTAAGCATGATTTTCCTTCCACAAGGTGTTGAGTTGGGTCGGATGTGCCCCTTGTGGAGAAGTTGTTATATTTGACACTTGATCTCCTCATTTTCTAACAGAGAGTAGTGATAGACTGGCCCATTGGGTAGCAGTGTGTTAGGGTTCATATCGATGGAATGATTGACCTGATAGTGCAAAGGTACCCTAGTAGGTGAGGAGAAAATGTATTTGTATTCTTCCATGACCTTATCCACTTTCTTCTACTGCATGGAGAGGTCGGTCACGGAGGCCATGGATGTGGTTGAAATATTTCTCTTTCTTTGAGAGAGAATCACAAAAAAGAAAAACTTCTCGGTCTGAGAGATAACCTTCCTTCATTGCTTGGCAGATATCAAGGAAATGGCACTAGGTGGGACTACCTCAGGTATCCTATACAATTTCTTGTCCAAGTTAATAATAACACTATGATACATAGAATCATATACAACATGACCTTTCCATAAATAAGGTTGGACCAAAATAAAATCAAAAACTTCAATGGGAGAAACATTACACAATACTTCATCTTCTAAGGGATTGATGTCGTAGGATAGGTGACATTGTTGGCTGATACGAAGATCACTTCCTTGGCAGAGCCATACGATGGTGTATGGTTTTAGGTGCAAGATTTTCGATAGGGATAGCCTCTTGATGACCTTCACTGAGATGAGGTTCTTCTGGCTACCTCCATCAACGATGAAGTGGAGTGGGGTGCCTTTCACCTGCATATATGAATGAAAGAGGTGCTTGCCTTCCTCTAGCTCATTAGGTTCACTGGGATGGATCTTGGTGGTAGAAATAGTGGCACTAGGTTCCATGTTAATGATCCATCTCCACTTTTATGGTTCTAACTCAAAGTGGAAACCCACATCTGATTCAGAGGATTTCACCTTAGCCACTAATGATTGCTTTGAGCACCAATAAATAGTGTTATTCCAGGGGATCTTATGGAAGTCACACCACTTCCCAGTATCTTTCTTCATCTTTCCATTGTCCTTATTTATTTGTGGCTTAGAATGTTGTCCTAAAGATTTACATATTTTCTCTACCCTTTGTTTTATGGGTTGGGGCTTCCCTTTCCCTTCTTCTGCTGTGAGGGGTTCCCAGACCCAAACTGCCATGTTTTTTGTTTAAGATTCTGCTCAATTTTGACGACATATCGATAGGTCGTGTCTAAGGATGAGATGTACAGAAATTCCATTTCTTCCTAGATATATCTATGCAGGCAATTGTGGTACTTGAGCACCATATGTCACTCAGAATCTTTGATACACAACTTGGTGAGCATGGTATGAAAGATATTTGTGAACTATGGCACTGCTTGGTCCCTTTCCTTCTACAGTGTTGTCCATTTTGTATACAGGTCGTCATAACTTCCAACAGGGTAGTATTGTTCCTTAATAGCATCCCTGAAGGACTCCCAGGTGAGAACGACTATAAATAATGAGGATTCCTTTGTTAAATTTTTCTCACATAAAGGATCCCACCAATATTTGACACGAGGGATGGCTTTGAGGAACGCAAAAGTGATCTTTTCTCTATTCAAAATGTTATGGATAGAAAAATACCCTTCTAGTAGATTCAACCACTTGTCTACAACATTTGTGTCTATCTGAACTTGAAATATAGGAATATAAAATTTGATCTGTACCTTTAAGGGGGCGACACCTCCACTCAAGGAAGATCCATCTCCTGTTGGTATCTGTCAAAGGATTTGCGCAAAACTGTCCATCATCTTGTTCCTCTGTTGTGCGAGGGCTTCCTCGAGAAATAGTTTGAAAGGATCTCTTGTCCTTTCATATTTATTTTCTCTCACCATGGAAGGTCGCTTGGGCATGCGAGAGATTTTTTCCTCGAGAGAAACACGCTTGAGACCCAACTCTTTGTACCTTGACCTCGTCGGGTACATGCATTAAGAACGAGAAGGAGCATACCTCTATGATACCATTGATCCGAATTTTATGAAAAGAACGAAGTGAATATAGATCTATATTATTAACAAAAATATTCAATGAACAATAACAGAGATACAGTAAAACTTGGCTTCTATTAATAAAGAAATATGTTGAAATTGTAAAATGCAGATTGAAATAATCTTACTAGAATGGTGGCGACTTATCTTTGAGAAGAGATGTGATGGCTACACTCATTGGAAATAATATGAGTACAATTAAGCTATAAAAGTTGTTTTTACAATAAACATGAATTCCAAAACCATAGACATCAAAAATCCTAACCCTAGGACATGAAGTGCCAAGAGTCATGTGGGCCCCGTTGGGGTAACCTAGAATGACAACTTCTCGTGGTCGTAACTTTTACATATGATCTTCGTTTTAGGCACATGATAGTTCGTTAGAAAGGTCTGTCTAAGGACTACAAATTATGTTGTAAAAATATGAGTCAATTATATATTGACTATGGTGAGCCCTAAAAAATTTGTTTAAGGACTCAAAATGACTCTGAAAGTTCAGGACCCGAAAACTAGGAAAAAATTGCCAAGATGAGCTAGTTGGAATAGGTGGGTGGCCATCGATATCCATATGGATAAAAAATATACAAAATAAATATCTTCAAACTATACTAAAGGTGGTGAGTATATTCACATGGTGGAAAAGTAAAAAAAATGCAATGTGGCTCCCAAAGGCATAGTAAGGAGTGCAACTACCTCTAGCTCAACTTTGTCCAATTATTCTAGCAAAGTCGTGGGTTAAGAACCCACTAGCTCCATTAAGAATGTTTCTTCCTATGGGAAGGAGAAAAGGAGATAGTTGTAGATCCTAGTGTTATCCTTGGAGTATTTTACTAACACTAAGAAGAATATAGACATCCTTAAAATAATGACCTAGATGAGTGGGAAATGGCATTATTAGAAATAAAGATTTTTATGATTGCAAACTCCTACTAGGTGTTATTTGATAATCATGGTGACGAGATGGATTTTTATACTGAAATTTTTCAATGAATGATGTATTATGGAATGTGAGGGGTATCATAGGCCTAGTGAAGAATATCATATTCATAGTATTCGATCATTGGTTTCAAATTTGGACATTTTGTATTTGCAAGTAGTGACTATTATTAGTTTTATGTTGAGCATGTTACCCCCTCTCACCTAAGGGTAGCTGGAGGAGATTATGTCTTGTGTCCCACAATGAAGACATGATCCCGATGATAATGATCAACGATCTCCATATCTAGTAGAACCCTTGATGCCTCATTCCTCATCAACATAGCTCATCACAAGTAATCAACATGGTTCATTGGTAGATGGTGATACAACAAATTATGAGGTAAATTAGTCCTTCTTTCATATAAAGTTTCATATTTAATGCATTTGGAATGTGAGTCAGGATCATGGTTTGAAGTTGGATAATGAATCATGAGCTCATAAGTTATGCTCTTTTCCTTGTTTCACCTTGGTGGCAATATTTAGTATCCTAGTCTCGTGTTGTTTCTTTTGGGGAACAAGGGTACTACTGGGATATTTTGATAAGGGTAACATATTTTCCCTCCCATACTTAACACTTTCTATCCTATGACCTTCCACAATGTAATAAAATTTGGAATGGATGTTAGATGTAAACCAAAAAGGCTCATGGTTCATCCTCATATGAGAAGAAGGGCTAGAATTCTTAGCTTGATGCAACTGCTATTAAAATGAATAAAAGAAAGAATGTTATAAAAGAAAGAAATAAATGTGGGATAATGAATGGCCAACTTTAAAATCCAAGTTCCATCTTGAGCTCTTCCCCCTCGCTATGAGGTGATCACCCCTATTCCTAATGCATTGAATTCATATCAAAATGAAAGGACTTAATCCTAGCAAAAGCAAAAAGAAAGAATGAAGTGCTTGAAACCCGAAAATGGGACTTGCAATGCATAAAATGAATATTAAAATGAAAGAAAGGGGCTTGGAATCCACACACTATTGAGGAAAGGATATCTTAAGAAGCAAGTTATCCCTCTACAAAGGCACTCACGGAAATGGACTAAACATGGTACGTTGCATCTTAGTGACTCTATCACCATGAAGTTATCCCAAGATGTTTTCATTCACCATACTTACACTTAGATAGGTTTCCTAGGAAATATCCCTTTACCTAGGTATTGACACACCTAATAGGGTCTTTTGATGGTCCTCCATGCCTAAATTTGTCAAATTGTATAGATTCTTTAGCTAATGTGAAGTTTGAAGGGGATATGTAATGTGAATTGTACATGGGGCTTGTGTATTAAGTGATGGATTATTTTTTATGATTATAAGGACCATTTCACCTTGTGATTGTTTCTCTTAATTGATTCTATGGCTTTGACTAAGTTTCTTGACCTTGATTCACTCTGACATGGTATTTGGAGGATGATTCCATGCTTGTTCCTAGGATGTTATGAACCTTTAAGAGTACTTTTCACACCTAAGATAGATCATTGGGTCCTTGGATAACTTGACATGACCCAAGGTACTATGTCACACATCATGTGCCTTGGATGTTGAGTAGATGAGCTTTGATATTGTATATATATATTTTTGGTTAGGAATCACCTCACCTAGGCATGCCACCCCATAGAATATTAGGGTGTGGTTTGATCATGGTGTTTCACTTGGAGATGATGACACACCTTGTGGGACAGGTCATGGATCCTTCATCACCTATGACATCACATAATATACCTTGAACATTACACACATGGAGATTATCTCATGTTTTGAATGAGTCTTGTGCCACCCTAGCATGGAGGGATGTTTCTTGACATTTACTTGGCACTTGATGGTGATGAGACACGACCCTTGGGTGAGAGACATGACCTTTGATGTTGCTTGCATATTTTGTGGAGAGATATGTCCTTTTGAGTCACATTTTCACCTCTTCGAGGATGACATCATGGCATTTGGAGGCTTCTACACTACACATGCTATCTTTTGAGGATGTCATCTTGTATTTTCATTTTATATTTTCATTAGTTGTTATTTGAGGATGAACGATGATCTTGTGTGCACCTCATGAAGGATGATCTTATGGATTCTTTTTGTTGTTTTGGTGGATGATATTTGAGATAGGGTTTCTTCATGGATCACGACTTGGTCTAGTAAGTGTTACTCTTCAAGTTTAAATGCTTTCTTGTGGTATATTATGGTGGATGATTTATTAGATGGTTAATTGTTGCATGTTACCTTGTATGCTAGGTTCATTTTTCTAGAAACCCTAGGAGGGATTCATATTGTATATATATGTCCCTATTTTCAATCATCTTATTTGTTGGAGAATTTAAGACCTATTCTAGGGGTTAATATTGTCTCCCCCCCTACGGTTTGTATTTTTTATTTCAAGACCTATGGTTTATGAGGGTATAAGCCGTAGGGTTTGACCTAGTTCACTTAGATTTTCAACATAGATGTTATAGAAGAAGAAACTGATGTTTTTCCTTGAGATGTTCCAGGTTGTTAATAGAATTATGCCAAGGATCCTTGGAACTAAGACTCATATTTGATTTTATAGCTACTTTGTAGAACAAAGGATTTAAATGAATGCTCAGTAATTACTCACAACTCTTAAAGTATTTTAGACAAGATGATTAAGAAAAATCTCATCCTAAAGGGGAAATTTCTATTATGTGTATAAGACAATTAAGGGTTAATGTAGATGAATGAATGAATTTGTGAAGGAAACACATGCACATACAATGTATTTTTGCAAATAAATCATGTAGGCTTTGTAATATACCTAAAGTATATTGCATTTCTTATGATGTAATAATATGTTATAGGTGTTTTATTATGTAAATAGGCATTAGAATGTAAATGATAAGTATATCATAAGTAATGACATTTGGTCTATGATAAATCATGACATTTTACAAGGACATGACTTATCATTCCCCATGTCTATTTATATACACGTATTGTATTTCATATGATGTCAAGAAAACATGTAAAATGGATCGTAAATAAAATATTATTTATTATGTAAATATGGAATTATGTTATGTATTCATGTTGTTCTCATGAATTGGACCACCAAATCCACTTCATTTGAACATTATGAATACATAACATAATTTCATATTTCCTTAATAAATAATATTTTATTTACTATCTATTTTACATGTTTTCTTGACATCATATGAAATACAATACATGTATATAAATACAAGTGGGGAATGATAAGTCATGTCCTTGGCAAAGGTCGTGACTTATCATAGACTTATCATTTACATTGTAATGCATATTTACATAATAAAAAACCTATAACATATTATTACATGATAAGAAATGTAATATACTTTATGTATACTACAATACATACTTTATTGTTCTCTTTTATCCTTATTCCTTAGTCCATTCAATCACAAGTCTAGGGATTCTTGAATCATATGTTACCACGACTTCAAAACTTTCAAAATGGATAGAATTGTTAAACAAAATCAGGAAGACCAGGTGGGCATGGTACCTAAAAGACTGTGTATAGTGGAAATTAGGAAATTGGAAACTAATGACTCCACTTATAAACTCAACAGACTCAAACTTCATACATGTAATAGAATCTAGAGGGAACAAGACTGAAAACATGCCTAGAATAGACTCATATACATTATTATCATACTCATAACCTAGGATTTGACAAATCATAGAAATGGATTTCCTGGTTATGTTTGGGAAAATGACATATTTGAATGGAGGTTGTCTAGTTGGAAGTGGGGTATTTGAAGCCAATAACTTGCTTCATAACTTTTCCCTTTCAAGTTGAGATAATATATGGTATTTGGAGGCTATCAAATCATCATCCAGATATTCTTGAGTAGCAGGTTCATGCAAATGAAGTACTTTCCACAAATAAAGATAGCCTCTGCTAGTGTTAGCATCTATCTAAGCCGTGCGAATAAGTTGGTAAAGGTCTGGGAAAAATAAAATTGGGTCAGAAACATCACCCTCTCTGTCCTCAAGATTATCTTGAGTGGTAGGTTTATTCTATGTGGTTTGGGGTTGACTAGGGCTTTCCTTAGTTTCCATTTTATCGCTTTTATAGGTGAAATTGACTAGATAGATAACAACTAGAAGTTGAGGGGGTCCAAATTACTTTTCTCAAAAGTTGAATTGATTGTGTATAGGCTGCTTTCAATGGTCATCATCTAAACTTGTATGTTGGGATCGAGATGCAACAATTACCTTCAACAAATATGTTAACACCTGTTTTTACCCTTTTTATGATATTTGGAGCCACATGTCACCTTCTAATTGGCTATGTATTTCAAAATTTGAGGACGCATGAAATTTGGAGTGATGTCATTAATGACATCAAAAAGGTCCCATGGACATGTGGTAGAGTGTTGTTGGTCTAGGTGGATGTCTATGTGACACCTATGTCAGGTTGAGGTGGAACCTAGTTGAGTAACATGCCTTGTATCTAGAGTGACTCAATATCGTTGCTATTAAGAAGGGGTGGGTCCCCATCTAGGTGCATTTTCCCATTATACCATCTAAATTTCATGGTGTCAGGGTTGTCTATCTTGTCCTTTAATATGAGTATACCTGGTGTGTATATTCAATGCCATTAGGCACCATGTCACTTCAAAATTTGTAGAGGCTTATATGCAGGATAATGGTTTTCCCAAATACCGTAGGTCGTCCCGCATGCTTGTCTAGGCGATTTTACCAAGCCTTTAAGCAATGTGATGCCAACGAAATAATTTCTCATGGTGAGGGTGAAACTGCTCATCACATCGGGGATAAATATCAAAAAGTTTTCAAGTCCACAATGTGAAATTCATTGTGGATCATTGATATTCGAGATCAAATGCGCCACAATTAGGGTCAACGATCTATCGATCCTTGGAAGCACAACTTTTATATAACCCTTTATCCCATGATCTTAGAATGTGGATTCCTATTTAGCCCCTTGATGCTCCAAGTAACACTTTATAGCCTCTGATAATCCATATTCAAGATCATGATAAGCCCCTTTTAATGAAATTTAAGTTCTCGTGGCCCTATAAATCCATTTCCCTCAAATATTTAACCCCTACGATTATTTCTTCGGCATAAAATTCTTTAAGAATATCCCCCTTCCTTAGAAACCTTAGAAATTAAGCCATCAGCTATTGACTTTTTTCACAAATATTGAAAAATATGATATTCTAATAACATTGGCTCCAACAGGGGAAACATATCCCTGTGATGTGTTGAGATATGTAGACTAACTTCCTTATCCATTGGGCTATGGAGTATGTTGATTAGCACCTATTGTTGGCCCTCAACCAAGTTTTGAGGAAACCTTGGTCAGAGTTGACCCACTTTTTGACTTCGACACATTGGTTGAGGATGGAGTGCCCAAGAGGAGCTGAGATCATGGATCTCACCTATTTTGTGGGCTATGTGGACCCAGTAAGAGGTCCTCCAGGGTTTTTGTAATGGGTTTATGGGATGTTGATCCATGGGTTTTCCCATGTTTAGGCCTTATTGTAAGGGATTGCAAAAGTATAAATAAGTAAGAATGTATGGTAGAAGAAGAAGTTGGAAGAGCTAAGTGCAAGTAGTTTGAGTAGCTTTGTGTCAAGGAATGTATGTGTGTAAAGCCTTTGTGCTCGAGAGAGGGTTGGCTTTGTGCCCTGACCTAGTTTTGGAAGGAGGATCTAGTGCTCAGTGCGCAGATCTCCTGTTTGGTGTGAAGCTCGAATTTGTGGCTTAGTGCATAGGAGTAACTGAATGTAAGAGATTGATGAATAATAAAGAGGAGAAACGATTGGTGGATGTAGCCCCACACTGGGGTGAACCACGTACATCTGGTGTCTTATGATTTTCTTTGTGCAATGTTATCTCTATTATGTTTTGCTTAGTGCTTAGATTAGAATGTCTAATGAATATGTATGTTTTTCTTAATAGCTTTTCTTATATGATACATATGATTCAAAGTGCTAAGTGCTAAGTGGTTGAAGTGCTTAATCTTTCTTGTTACTATGCTAGATCTATTCTTGGGTATGTTCTGCGATGTTAACAAGGTTAATGAACTAAGGTATGTCACTTCCTAAGAGCTAACAGAATACCTTGCGAAGTGTTAATATCACAGATATGTGTCCCAACTTGGTTACAGACACCTGTGTTCTGTAACCCCCCTTGCTTCTACCTCGGGTGAGACCTCTCCTACTTCGCAGGTGTTGCCGAAAGGGACAGTAGTCGGGGTTTTTTTGGTGCATTGTTAAGCATTGAACCTTAGGTCTGCCCCTGTGCCAACAAATGGTTCTGTTGCCGGGACTTGAAATTGTGATTGTTGGGAACTAAAGTAAAGAAAAGGGAAGCTTTGTGCGTAGATCTGCTGCTGAAGTGCATCGTACTCTACTTGACTGTTGAAGCTTTGTGCTAAGAAAGTAAGTTGATGTAAAGAAAAGAGGTAAGATCCTAAAGAGGTAAGCTTTGTTCTTTGACAAAAGAAAGATAAGTGAAAATTTTTGTTTTGAAAGCATGAACTTAAGTATGTTCTGTCCTAGTCTGAAGGCTAGGGCGCATCTCAAAGAATAAGTTGATTTGAGTAAACCTAATGGAAATTAAGAAAGATATGTTATTCCTATGCATATAAATAATTTTTGGACTAATAAGTGGATGTAGGAACCTATAATTGTTTTTTGTAGATTGCAGGTCTAGCACTATGATCCTAGTACACAATACAGAATAGTTTGGGGAACATTTAAAAGAAAAAGAGGATTAACTTTGTGTTATAACTGTAGAAGGCCAGGACATCTTGCTAAGGAATTCCCTGGCGTAGGTCCTATTTGTCTCTGTTGTAATATTTTTGGTCATGAGGTTGAGGATTGTCCAAGGATGATCGCTAAAGTCAAAAGGATGAACATAAGACAAGAAAACTATGAAGAAATTCAAGAGACTAAGGGCATGTTAGGAATTCCTAAAAAGAAAGAATTAGAGAAAGTCCAGACTACATTATTATAGTTGAAAGAAACAATGGATGTTCACAAATATGTCAGTTTACCAGAAATCCTAAAGTTAAAACATCGCATAAGTGAAAGAATAGAAGACTTCGACATAGACTGTATCTTGGATGAAGAAACACAAGTGAATATTATGAAAGAAGACACTTGGGAAATTTTGGGAAAGCCTAATGTGGTACCTTCATTGGGGAGGATAGGCTTGTTTAAAGGTAAAATGATAACTTTATGTGGAAGAGTTACTAATGTACCTATTGTTGTTCATGGAACATCAACTGAAGAGGAATTTTAAGTCATTAAGTTTGTTGGGGACAATGCCCCTTTCCCACTTTTGCTAGGTAAGACTTGGATTGAGAAGGATCAAATTAGAAGGAAAGAAGATGAATAAGCTACAGAAAAGGCAAGAATTAAGGGATTTCATAGCTAGAAAAATAGATCGACTAATAGAAGAATGAGAGGATAAGTCAAAGCAACATAACAAATTAACAACGCAAGAGGGATAGAAGGCAAGAGAATTAGTTGTCAAGGTTGAAAGAATGCAAGAAGTCTTGACGAACCTATCTATGCAAGAAAGAAGTACATCCACTCATGAAGTATTAAGAAAATAGATTTTAACTTCAAACCCTTTGCAGGCACCTGAACAGTGCGAAGCCACTACACTAGGGTAATATAAGAATAAGAATGGAAAGAGGATTCCATAAATAATTAGAGAGACTCAGATCACAAGGAAGAAGGCAAGGAAGCTCAATAAAAAGAAAGCTAAGTTGGAAAATCTACAAGAAGCTACAGAGAATAGATGGAAGACTTTGTAGACTGGAACCTCACAAAAGGCAGGTTCACAGAATTTGAACCTCGCTGGAACAACAGGTCCGCATAGAATGGGACTTCACCCTGGGGAAGTTATATGACCGTTGGAGGAACCCCGACCGTTAGAATGATGCTTTGGAATGGTTAGAAAACTCATTTATGGGCTTATGGACCACTTTTTGGATGTTGAGACCATGCCATAACGGACAAATTTACACTAATGGAAGCATTTCCTGGCCATTGGAAGATCCTTCGCGATACCCTGTTTATTTAACTCATTGGTCATTGCACTAGGACCATTTTTTTCTACCCGTGATTAACTGAGCTAAGCATAGAATTGTTCGAGTGTCGATCTGTGCAACTTATCATTATCTAAAAGAATACCCCGCCTGTCTATTTATCTACCCCGCCTACTTTTTAAAAAGAGAGAATGTTGAGCGAACCTAGTGAATTGGAGTAGTTTGTCCAAGAAGTCCTTAAGAATATAATGGTCGACAGACCTATATCTGAAGGTGTCCAGGAATCATCAACTAGGGAACTGCAGGCTTCCCCTTCAACTGGACGTTGTTCTGGTCATGTCAACCCCATGACCGAGAAACGAAGTAAGCACCGCGGTGATATGGCTAATGTGAAGCAGATCTCATCGATCCTACCTGATTATATTCCACCTTTGGCTGGAAATGTTAACCACAACAACATTCTTTGAGATTATGAGTACACGATGTTCACCGCGTACATTCCGAAAGGAATACGTGTAGTCGAGAGTCAGTTAGGACATATCCCTCTACTGAAGAACAACGACTTCAACTTGGGAGACCGAAAGAACTACGCCATGTTGGCACCACATCGCTATCTCATGAAGTCAACTGGAAAGAAGCCTTGCCTCATCTCACATCCATGGATTAAGGGGTTAGCGTAGTCCATCGTGTTGAATGTGATGAATATCCCACATTTTGGCCGCCACCAGGAGGTTAACGCTTGCGTTAAACTCATCCTATAATGCTATCATGGTGGATACTTATGGATCGACAAAAGGATTACCATGGATCTAGAGTTGATCCACTAGATCATAGGCTTAAGTGTGAAGGGACCTGATCCTCAACAATTTTATCCAGTGAAGGCCTCAGACCGTTCCCTGGAACAATGCATCAAGGAAGCTTATAGAGAAGTCAAAAAAGGAAAGCGAGGTTACAAGGTAGCCTCTATACAGGATGGAATAGTGTGCCTCTCTTGCCAACTCATAGCTGGAAAGATAGTAAGGAAGAACCACCCCACACAGGTCACTGGGTTCATGGTGGACCTTGAAGGAAAATGTGTAGAAGGCATGTAGATGAACTGGGCGAACTACCTCGTCAATGAACTAGAGAAATTTACCGCGAAGCCCAAGATTTGGGATATGAATTCCATTATAGTTGGCTGATCATTGTGATCACATTTGTCTCTTGGAAAATGCCTGAAGGAGCCACCTTCCCAGAAATTGAACCCTCGGAGTTGTTGGCCACTCGGTTTTCAACCCTGTGGTACACCAACGACATGACAAAGCAGTGGAATTCCAATGTCGTGTTTCATGCATACTACCAGTAGTTGAAGGTTGTCATTGAATCATTTTCTTGCATGACACTGTGCACCCTGCACCAGTACCAACCAATAGAAATGTTTCATGTTGATCCTCATTTCATCTACATCACTGCACGCAGAGATGAGAACGAGGAAGAGTTAAAGTCGTATTACAAGTTGAGAGATGAAGACATGGAGCAGATTACAAAGGAGTGGTCGGAGGAATTTCTTGTACCTCTCGTTGATGTCGAACTCTCCGACAATGACACCATAGGAAGCCCCATAGTCACCTATGTTGAGAATGTTGGACAGTCCAGTGGGACGAAGAAGAAGAAAAAGCAGGAAGAAGTACATGATATAGAGAGTGATGAGGAGGACAATGCTTCTAAAGATAATGTGTCTGGATCACCAGGAGGAGGAGAAGATGAAGTAGATAGACAAGGAGGAGGAGATGAAGGAGAAGAGAAAGGAGGAGGCAAAGCTACTCTGCCAGAATACCCCCTACTGGAACAATAACACCACAAAAGAGGAAGGTTTCTCCGAAGAAACCTTCAGCAAGGAAGGAGACGTGCGCTAATAAACCCTAGTTGGAGGCCATGCTCATGGAGGACAATATCAGTCTGGTCCACGGAGCTATGGAGGATGCTTCTGAGGACATCTTGAAGAGATATGGAGAGAAGAAGGAGGAGCTATATGGAAGGATCAAAAAGGAATTGAAGGAAATAAAACAAGTTGTTTGTTTGGTCCATGCAGTACCTATTGCGCCTTCCTCATCATAGATTACATAATTGGGGGATGAACCAACCCAATTGAGAATACTTTTGGATGCGACAGAAGCTCGACTTCAGAGAGTCCAGGAAGAGAACGAGAAGGCTACAGAATAATTGAAACAAGAGAAATATGAAGCCTTAGAACAATTACGAGTAGTGTGGTACAGTGTAGCTACCTATGAAAGTGAGAGAGAAGAATTTCAAGTGATGCTTCAGGAGGAAAAAGCTCAGCTACATAGAGAAAATGAGAAGTTGCTCGCAGAGTGGGCCATGGTCAAATAAGTAGTGAGTAAAACATGTCACTCTATGCCAGTATTTAATGCTAGAATAATAGAATTGGAGGCCCAAGCAATACTGAGCACCCCGCAGGATGTGCATGACGAGAGAGAGGAGACCGCTAAGAACAAAGTAGTAAGGATAATATCCCTCACCTTAGATTGAAAAAAGTTAAGAGATAGGAACACCCAAACATATGAATGCCTTTCCAATGATCTAGATCTAAGGAAGATGGAAGCGCAGTTACAAAATGCGCAGTAGCAGGCATTTTCCGTGGAGGCACAGATGAAGTTGCTCACTGCCGTGGAAAGAATGAATAGATCCTAGGAGTAGCGTGCAGTACAGCAGCAGATCACTGCCCTCTAGGGAAAGATAATGGAAGTCTCGCAAAATCTGCAACCTGTGCAGGATGAATCCTGCAAGTTGTTCGAAGAGATTGATGGACAGAGCTCGCAATTGGACCAAGTAGTTTCATCAGTAGAACAATGCCTGGAAGGGCCTGTTACAAAGTAGAAAATCCAGGAGCTCACTGAGCAGGAGACTCGGGCGAAGTAGCAATTTGAGACAGCTCGAGTTAAGCTCGAGGCCTTTGAATAAGAATTATCTAGGCCTGAGTAACTCAGGACGAGGCATAGGTGAGTGTTGGGGGCCTGTTGGCCCTCGACCAAGTTTTGAGGAAACCTTGGTCAGAGTTGACCCACTTTTGGACTTCGACACATTGGTCGA
>SNQJ01S0119303.1:0-14015 GCA_010110895.2 Picea sitchensis
GGCTCTGTGCTTATATTCATGACTTGACTTCAGTAGTCGCTCCTTCACCTGGCTGTGAAGTTCCTTCATCGCCTCAGCGAATTCTTCTGCACTAGTGCTCCTAGTAGCAGTCTGTTCTGAATCTCTTAGTTCAGAAACTCCTCTCGGCTGTGTACCATGCACAATCTGAAATGGACTTCGGCCTGTGCTCCTATTCACTAAGTCATTATACGCAAATTCTTCCTGTGGTAATATGCTATCCCAGCTGCTATGATGCTCTGTCACCAAGCTTCTCAGCAAGTCTCCCAGACTTCTGTTCACTACTTCTGTTTTCCCATCTGTCCGAGGATGATAAGCAGAACTAAACATCAAGTTAGTTCCCAACTTCTTCCACAAAGTCCTCCAGAAATATCCAATGAATTTCGTATCTCTGTCCGAAACTATACTTTTCGGCAACCCATGAAGTCGAACGACCTCTTTAAAGAACAAATTTGCAATGTGAGTCGCATCGTTGGTTTTTTGGCATGGGATAAAATGTGCCATCTTGGAAAACCTATCCACGACCACAAAGACTGAATCAAATCCTCTTTGTGTCCTTGGCAATCCCAATACGAAATCCATGCTTATCGCCTCCCATGGCCTCTCTGGTATGGGAAATGGCTGATAAAATCCTGCATTCTGCTTCCTTCCCTTTGAACGCTGGCAAATCCTACATCTTTCTATAAACCTCTTGACCTCTGACCGCATCCCTGGCCAAAAGTATGACTCACTCAACTTCGCGAATGTCTTATCGTGACCGAAATGTCCGGCCAATCCTCCACTGTGTTTCTCCTTCAGCAGATTCTCCCTCATGGAGAAAATTGGAATATATAACTGATTTCCTTTGAACAACAACCCTTCCTGGATCACGTACTCTATCCACTGGCTTCTGTCCCTGAGAACTGGATTCTCAGCTACTTCATACGCTTCCCTAAAGTCTGGATCGTCCCTCTACATGTCCCTGAGATCATCAAAATCCAATGTTTTGACTTTGAACTCCTGCAACAACAAACACTTCCTGATCAAAGCATCAACCACTTTGTTAGCAGTACTTGAAATGTGTTTAATCACAAATGTGAAATTCTGCATATACTCTACCCACTTAACATGCCTCTGATTCAACTTCTCCTGTTGAGTCACAAACTGTAATGCATGGTTATCACTGTATAAAACAAATTCCTTTTGAATCAAGTAATGCCTCCACTTCTTCAATGCCTGTATGATAGCATAGAATTCCTTATCATACATGGAGTACTTCAATTTCGCCTCATTCAACTTCTCGCTGAAATATGCAATTGGTCTGTCCTCCTGACTCAAGACCGCTCCTATGGCAAACCCGCTTGCATCACATTTCACTTGAAACGTCTTCTGGAAATCCGGCAACACCAGAACCGGTTATATAGTGATATTCCATTTCAACAGATTGAAGCTCTTCTCAGCCTCTGCTGTCCAGTGAAAAGATTTATGCCGTTTCTTCACTGTGTCCATCATCGCTGCGCTAATTCTACTGAAATTCCTGATGAATTTTTGGTAGAAACTAGCCAGTCCATGAAAACTCCTCACCTCGAATACATTTCTTGGTGATGGCCAATTCTTGATCACTTCCACCTTATCTGGATCCATCCTTAATTCATTCGCAGATATAAAAAAACCTAGATAAATGAGCTCTGTCTTCATAAACGAAGATTTCTTCATGTTAATCAACAACTTCTCCTGCTGTAGCTTCTTCATCACAATGGCCAAATGCTTCAGATGTTCAGCCTTCGTCTTACTGAAAATCAATATATCATCCAGATATACGATAACAAATTTTCTGATGAACTCCCTCAGGACTTCATTCATTAACCTCATAAAGGTACTTGGCGCATTCGTCAAGCCAAACGGCATGACAAGCCATTCATACAAACCTTCATTTGTATTGAGTGTTGTTTTCCACTCATCACCTTCTCTCATGCGAATCTGGTGATATCCTCTTTTCAGATCAACTTTTGAAATTTTTTTTGCCCCGCTTAGGCAATCCATCAGATCATCCATTCTTGGCAATGGAAATCTATACCTAATGGTTATCTTGTTAATCACCCTCGAGTCGGTACACATCCTCCAGCCTCCGTCTTTCTTCGGACTGAGTACTGTTGGAACGACACATGGACTCAAGCTTTCCCTGACTAACCCTTTGTCCAACAACTCCTGGACCTGTCTTTTAACCTCCTCATTTTCTTGTGGTGTCAACCTATACGCGGCTTTATTCGGCAAACTAGCTTTTTGTATGACATCTATATGATGACTCACACTCCTCATCGGTGGCAACGAATGAGGTAATTCGTCCACCACGATGTCAACAAATTCTTCCAGTAGTTCCTGAATCTCCTCTGGTAGATCATCCACTCTTGTGCTAGTCAGAAAAATTCTCGGCTTTCTGACCACAAAGAATTGTGGATCTTCTTTCTTCTTCACCTCCGTAAGAAGTTCCTTCCCACTCATGAGAAGTACTGTGTTGCTTGCCTCCGGCTTCACCTCCTTATCTTTTATCGGAAGCAACATGTGTGTCCTCCCATTCTTCTCTAAAGTATATGTGTTCATTCTCCCATCATGAACCACATTTCTGTCATATTTCCATGGTCTACCCAGCAATAGATGACAAACATCCATAGGAATGACATCACATAGTACTTTATCATTATACCCTCCTATTTTGAATTTAACTAAACACTGTTTAGTGACACTCACCTGATGTCCTTTCTGTAGCCATGAAACCTTGTATGGACTCGGGTGATCAGTTGTCTCCAGCTCCAGTTTCTCCACCATCTCGGTTGAAACGAGATTGTCTATGCTACCGCTTTCCACGATAACCTTGCATACCCTATCCTTGGTCTTGCAAGCTGTTATGAAAAGTATGGTCCTTTGAGCTGAGTCCTCCACCTCCTTCTCGAGTGTCAAAAGAACTTTACGCATCATCAATGAACTTCCGCCCTCTACGTCTTTAGCCTCAACATCCCACCTCTGTGCCTCGGTGATGTGAGCTTCCCCGATGTGTTTCTTTTTCTCTGGGCACTCGAATGACCTGTGCCCATTCTTTCCACACATGAAGCAAGTGATTACTCCACCTCTTCCTCTTCCTATACCTCTGGTACGAGGAAATATATTGTTATCAGCATATCCTCCTCTCTGCTCAGTATGTTGTTCTCTTTGCTCAGCATGTTGCCCTCGCTGTGAACTTCCACCTCTCTCAGTACGAGTCTGAGGCTTTTTCCAGTCGTCCCTGGGCTTCTGGTTTCTTTCCTGGGCAACTGCCTTGCCTCTGGGATGACTTCTACCTCGGCCTCGCTGACTCTGTTTACGGCTCAACTTCTCTTCAGCTTTCAAGGCCATCTGATAAGAATCCTCCATAGTTCGGATTGTAAGCATGCTTATTTCATCCTGAATGTCATATCTCAGACCATTCATATATCTAGCAAGTTTCTCATCATCGCTCTCTCGATGACCTGCCTTGATGTTCAGTCGATAGAATTCTTTAGTATACTCTTTAACTGTCATCAGCTTCTGTCTCAGGTTCTTCATCCTCCTGAACAGAGTGATTTTATAGTCCCTTGGGATGAACTTTGCCTTAATCTTTGCAATCATTCGATCCCAACTTTTAATTTTATGTTTACCTTTGCAACGTCTATCTGCTTGTAGCTCGTCCCACCATAATACTGCATGTCCTTTCAAGCGCGTGACAACATGCCTGACTTTCTTATCTTCTTCGATATCTTCATAATCGAAGTAGGTGTCAAGAGCTCTAATCCAATCTAGAAGCTCCTCTGCATCCAAGTTTCCCTCATAAACTAGAATATCCATCTTTGCTTTTGCACCCATCCTTGCAATAGCTTTGATTAGACGTTCATTCACTGCATCCTTGGATGCAACTTCCTCTTCACGTTCAGCTTCAACTTCATTCTCGGAATCACTAAGATCACCCGCATTGGCTGTGCATCTTTGCGCTGTCTCCATGTCTTCGAGTCTTACTCAGAGATCACACATTTGCCTTTCTATGGATGGATCTACCATATGTCTGCCTCTTCTTCTCACCTCCCTATCCTCTGGATCAGGTGATTGCACGTCCCTTATCCTGGGCGACATGGTGAACTCTCCTTCTTCTCTGCTACAAGAAGCAAAGAAACTTCCTTGCTCTGATACCACTTTGGTGCAGCCGCACCCGCAGGTACGCCCGCTCACAGGATCTTCTCTTCCCTTGGCCCGAAGAACTCCTGAATAGCTCTTCGATTTCTCTGTACTTATCGGGGAATCGAAACTTGCGACTTCGCGATGTCAAAGGTCAATCACTGGGCTCTCAAATCTCCGAGACCTGATGGCCAGTCAATGCTGACTTTTCTCTCGCCTTTGTCGGAATTTATGCTATGGCGATTTCACTACTTGCGATGCCAAGTGACTTGTCTTACCAACTCCCGATACCCGATAGACCGAAACACCGATGTACATTTGCGAGTTGACCTTACCACTTCCCGTCACTTCTATCGGGATTTTGGATTTTGCGGGATTGCGAATCCTGATGTCAATGTCTCAGCACTTCTCGCTACACAATCCCAATGACTTATGCAACCTGTCTTCCACTAACTCCTGTGGCCCTACACTGTTTACGTCACCGTCGGGATATCGTGGATCGTGATTCCAAGTGGAAATATTTCTCTGTCCTGGAAACTCCCGATACTCCAAAGCCCGACTTCGTCTGGCCTTATGACACGTGTCCTTCCTGATGGATGGTCCTGATTTGTCGGGATATCGCGGATTGCGATATCGCAATTCCTGTGCAACAATTTGGAGCTTCGACTCACGAAACCCCGATCCACGATATACGTGCGGATCCAACGACCCTTGTGGTCCTGATCAACAGATCCGCCTCTCCTAAGCTTGGAACCCTTTGGGAATACATCACCGCATCTTTCCTGCACCTTTCCAAGATCCAACGGCTTACGATGATTCGTGAATTCTCCCTAGGGAATTCCGACCGTCTATTCCTTCCACTGAACTCGTGGAACGATAAGTGTTCCTCTCCACGAAACTCGTTCGCCTGCTCTCAACCTGCGACACTTCTCGCCAACCTTCAAGGCACAATTCCACTGCACTGTCTTCCGATAAACTCACAGGCCTATCCTTCCTGAGCTTTACTATGTCTTTGAGCCTTAGAAAAGACTCCTTGCACGCACTCCTTGCGGCAACCCTTCAATCACGATGAAGTGTTGAAGTCTTCGACTCTGTGCACGCCTGCAGCAGTAGTCTTTCAATGCTCCACTCAGGTTCACAACCCTGAGACTTTTATCTAGCCTGCGCACTCCTTGCACAACTCCTATTCTCAACTGCACCTTCTGAGGAAATGAGAACAAAATCTAACTCTATTGAACCCCTCTGTCAATGCACTCCTTACGGACAATTCAACTGCACCCCTTGCAGGAATTCTCTGGATCAAATAGAGAAACAATTGGAACTCATTCCATCTCTCTCTCTCTCAGACCTCAATTCATACATGAATTCATATACAAAGCATATAAAAGCAAATGTATAATAGGAAACAAACATTCATGAACATAACAACATCAAATACACAGAGAACAACACAAAAGCCATGAATCTGAATCAATTTCTTCTATTAATTCAAGATCTGTACATGGGTGTTCTTCTACAGTTCTATGCTTCTCTTCTTGTTCTTCTTCTTCTATGCTCAGGTTTTTCTGAATTGATAATTGTTACAATGATACAATGAGGGTGTCTATATCCGTTTTCCCTCCAGCTCCTAAAACTGTCAAATCTAGAATTAAAATCCTATCTAACTGCTTTAACTATATTAAATGCCGTCTATCTATTAAGGACGAGAGCTATCCGCTCAAGGTCCATTACAATATACAAGTGCGCCTCGTCTTAAATGACTCATTTAAGATCGCGCAACAACTTCCAAGGCAATTTCAAAATCTGTGCTTGCTTATCCAGCTGTTTTCCGCTTCCACGCTGGCTCGCTTGATGAGTTGGCGATGCTCCTGCATCACTCTTAAGTCAAATCTCATTGACGATTGACCAAAACCTACTAGTCCAATGGTATGTAGCTGGGCTAATGCCAAGAATCAAATCTCTTTTACGCCTATCCAATATAACTAACTGTGAAGATGCGTTACAAAAGGCACAACGAGTCGAGTTGGATGATGATATCCCATCAACTTCCTCGACGACAGAAAGACTTAAGGAAAAGATAGATCATTTGCAACAAACTATCAAAAGTATAACCATCCAACACAATGAATTATGGTGCACCACATGCACTGGGGACGAGCACACAAAATATGATTGTCCCCTAAATGAGTGCACACAAAGGACATACGTCCACCGAGTACAAGCCAAGAAATACTGTAACATATGTGAATGCTTAACTAATCATAACATACAAGATTGTCCACACAATCTAAAAAACACAAAGTGGTGCCACATTTGTGAAGCTTTCGATCATCGAACTTCAGAATCCCACCTAAATGTGAGAAATATGAATAATATACAAACCGTCTACTACACAGAAACCATCAACCGAGAAAACAACTATGGTCGAAGAGATGATTATTTCAGTGTTCGTGGTTGTTGAGGAAAAGGTATGAAGAACCTTACTCAAACATTTTTAGATCTTGTTGGGCTAAGGAAAGATAGTTGGGAATGTTACCTAGGGTTTATAGCCTTAAAATAAAAGAAACAATCACTTAATCCACATGTATTAAGTATGAGGGACCAAGGCTAGTTTTATATATTATATGTAACTGTACAAAATAAATAAACTAAGAAAGAAATTACATGAGTATGTACATGGATAAGAGACAAGGATACAAACAAAATATGAACCAAATCATCAAAATACACATGTGAGAGTGAAATTAGAAATCTGATTTTTGTATTGATTTCATTCTGAGATACAAAGCTAAATTTTATTTACAAATACCTGGGAGGGTAGGGACCAAAGTCAGATTTAGAAGCCTCTGATGGGAACCATACAAAAACACTTCGACAACAAAATAAAATTAAAGCTAAAGATGTGGATCAACTTGCCACAAAATGCTATCACTTTACTCTGCAAAATATTCTTTACCAGTCATGAAATTTAATTCATTAACAAACAAGAAAACACAGACTACCAAAGATAAATTATACACCTTTAAAGATAAGCTGCCGAAACATATGATTCAATTTTTAATCCTGTTGCCTTCAATAAGACCCTGCTATCATCATGATGGTTAAGCCTTCTAGTAAACTCAGAATGAATGAAGCATTGAAGTATCTCACAGGTATAGAGAAAAATTTATAGCATAAGTTCTCCTTCTATTCTCTCTTCTCCCATGTCTCTTCATTTCATTGAGCTTTCATTCTTTGCCAATAAGTTATGGTAGTTCAACTACCTTTCTTTTGTTAGGCTTAATTAGCGTAACTAATTAGTTGAGACAAATAATTAATAATATATAAATAAGGGTCTATTTAAATAAAAACTAAATAGGTGGGACCCTTTGTCACTCCAATTTTCATTTCTTTAATAATCATCAAAAAATGAAGTATAATACCCCAAATATTTAATTCAACTATCTGCCTTGTAACTTCCATCCTCATATTAATAATCAAATATTTTAATATCAACAAAATAGAACATGACTATATCCCAAAAATAACATTATATCCATGTTGTCCAAAATTGTCTAAATATGTATTTGTTGTCCAAAATACTGTCAAAATAAAAAAGATTGTCCTCAAAGAAAATAAAATTAATCAACATTAAAAACCATATTTGTTGTGAGAGACATTTTGCCTCTTTTCAATGCTGCCCCCTTTTGATCCCATTTCTGATTTATCTTGTGCAATGACCTTCAATTGATGGTAACCTTGTGGTTGGACTGTACTGATGACATGAGAACAATCATATTTGAGATGGAGATGAGAAGACATAGATTCCGAGGAATCTTTGGATGATTTGGAGGAATTGGCCACTCATTTTCCCTTATCTAGCTCTGGCTTGAGAACATCAGTTTTTAGCCTTTTGCTTGCATGAGAGGACTTCACTGGTGAAATAAGATGACCAACTTGGGCATTTGTATTTATTGGCAGTGGAGGAGGGGTTAATGACAACGACAAAGTAGACCAACCATGGTGATTAACTACAAGATGATGAATAATTTCTTGCCAACCATCATTGGCAGGTGGTTCTAGCTACATAGACACATGAGGGGGAACATGGATACTAGATAAATTTTGACATGGATGGAAAGGAGGCCTCTCATGTATGGGTTGCATAATTCCTTGGCCAACTAGATTAAAAAACCTAGCTTGGAAGAGTTGATTTAGTTCTTGCGGATCAACATCAAAATGTATCAAAAGTTGTGGTCTTCTATGGCCTCTTTGCCAATTATTTTCTCTTCCTCTATTAACACCTTTGTCATTGCTGCCTCTGCTATAGAAACTCATCCTGAAGAAATATTACAATCATGTTATGAAAAATTCTTAACAATCCATGCATCAATACTCTACCTAAATAAAATCAAAAGGTTGGCTCTATAATTCACAACAGAGGAACATGCAATACATCCATCAATACTTTTAAACTCAACAATCAATTGGCATTTGATTAGAGAGTGATAGGGCTATTGGGAATATGGCGGGCTTTGTAATGAGAGAAAAATGGTAGCATGGAGGAGAAACAACCAACAAATACTATTCAAGCAAACACAGAGGTAATCTTCTTATAAAATCAAAAAATGTATCCATATCCAAACTTCCAACACCAGTCATCATCTACTCCTTTTCCTTTCCTGTTAATCCTTTCTCTTTTAAAATGAAATTCATAATAATAGAACAATGTATGTTTTAAATGTATTTGGGAAGGTGGTGGGCATATAATGATCGGAAAGTGAGATAATGAATGAGAATGAGACGATTACTGTTCTGTTACATGAAATAATTGAAAATCGACATCATTATCATTTGCCAAAAACTCATCTCTATTAACAATTCAAATCCAAGACCCGACAAATTTTATAGGGTTCAATATAAAACCCTAGGAAAGTTTCAGGACTGTCAAACTTTACAATTTTTATTTCCTCTTTTTCCTTTTCCATTAACAAAGTGTTTTATAAGAGACTGGTAACAGAGTCATTCGAAACAATTAAAACACGATTACATCAAGCCAGCATGGGAGGTTATGAAAACAAACATAAAACCATCCTCCATTCACTATACAATACTTATATCACAACCCCAATACTTGCTGCATAAACATAATGGGTTCAAAACCCCATGCGAAACTAGTGCTCTTCATTTTTTTCAAAATCATATAACCTCAAAATCAACCAAACCCCCATAGATAAATAAAAAACGAGCCAAGACTTCATGCATATAACCAATATTTCCCACTATCGGGTCAACACTATAACAAGTATCAAAACCAGAGTTTGAATTCACTACTGCCATATATCATATACAAAAGAAGGTCTGGGAAAACATAAGGGAAAAATGTTAACAAGGGGTTTTCAAAACAAAACAATCATCTCTTTCCACAATGAACCTTCCACAAACCTCCCATGGTGGCCGCATGTCTCACATATATTCACAACAACAGAAAGATAATTCGAAAGAGAKGCAAGTCTTCCAAGGATTGGTTAAAGGGTATGCAATAATCACCAAAACACAATTATTCTTTTATTTCACAGAGAAAACCCTTCGAATTTTAATCACCAGAGATGAGTGAAACATAAAGTATTTGCCATACTCTTTTGCCAACAATCATAACAAAATAAGAAGCATTCATTCTGGGTGCCACAATCAATATTTCAAACATAATAGAATGTCGAACATCATTACCATCTTGAAACTTTTTAAATTCCAACAGGAAGGAACCCCATTTAAATGTAATTTGCACAACCATAATACCCACATACATCCATTATAATCTTCGGAAAGAAAACACACTTTGTAAGAAAACTCTAAGATGCAACATCATGATTTTATTCGGAGCAGAGCTACAATTCATGAATGGAGAGGTAAGAATCAACATACCTATGAGGAGAATGCCAGAAATCCAACGAGCACCACTATTCTTTCAAAGGTCGAGCAAAACGGAGACAACACCAGCCAAAACAACCAACACAAGCGCAAACAAAGTGAAGGTGGTGAGCTTGAGGTAGTGTAAGAATGACGTGCAATAATTTCATGTCGTTTCCACATTAATTTCCACCCACCACAAAAAAGTACGAGCACACCCAAACCACCATAGCATTTTCACAAAACACATAGTTAACCATATGTATCAAATTCTCTACCAAGAGATTACTTCCATTTTCCAAATCGAATCGACCTCCCCACATTAATCTCACAAGTCTTATAAGTATGTTAAACACTTAGCACCAAAACATGTCCCACATTTCTTACCAATGAAGGATTTCCATTCCACAAACATATCAATTGTCTACAACATATACACGTATACCATAAGTGCAATACAACATAATTATTTGCAAAAATATATGTGTAGCCAGGATGAACCAAGATTCTTTTCAAAACAAACATTTTCCTCCTCCTTTTCTTTTTAAATCAAATTGTCATCGCACCCATCATTCATCCATTTTACATGGAAGGCGGCTTGAATTTCTGGTTTATTCTCAAACTATAGAATCATTTTTTCAAGGTAGTCTTGAGCACAAACTAGAGGAGCATCTTTCATCATTATTTACATAAAGGGGTCCCACCTATTTAGTATATTGTTAAATATATATAAGTAATAAGGCATTGCAACCCATTTGTAGGCAAAGATTCCATGTTGCGCTTTTGGGCGTCAACAAACTAGCGAATCCACAACAAAATCTATTCTCAAAAGATTTAGAACTCAAAATGTTTGGTTTCACATACCAATAGAAGTAGGTGATCAAAAATTGTTGAAAAGCATAGTTATGCAACATGGTGAAAAATGATGGCTTAAGGGAAATAATGAGACGAGACTTCGAGGAATAACTTATGGAAAGTGAGATGTATGAGGGGAGTTGGTCCTATAGGCATAAAAATCGAATATGATTCATAACTGATCATGCATTTTATAATTTCGAGGAGAATGCTTCTGATATGATCATGAATCTCACAATGGAGGGAAGAAATGGATAGAATAAACAAGAGGGAAAACAAAACCAACTATACTAAAACAACATTGAAAGCAAAAAGTTATTCCAACAGCGTCTCAAAGGAGGACATTGCGACAACTGTGTGTATTTTATTTTCATTGATCAACAATACTTTCATAATGACATTGTTATGGAAAAACTGATCCAAACTTTATTTCTGATGATTAGGCGAAACAAACAACAAAAATAAAAAACTCAATAAACTAAAGTAAAAAAAAGGTAAGAGAAAAACCTATATACAACAGTCATGTTTACACAAGGCATTAATGATCAAGCTAGGTCCACATAATGTTTCAAGTGGGAACCATTAGTACTGTAAGAAAAAAATATCTCCTCCAAATATTTTAGAAGGTATGAGTTTGTGCCAAGGATAAAAGAGATTTTGAAAGGTCCTAGCCATAATTTTTGGAATTTAGAATGCCTCTCTCTTTTAGCATGTGATGAGTCCCATAACAGGACTTTGTCGTCAAGCTTGAATTCAACAGCCTTTGCTCGTTTGTTAAAATACTTTTTCACTGTTTGCTGCCTTATTGTTAGGTTCCCCAAGGCAACGTTTCTTTGTTCTTCCAGGGTTAACAATGCATTTATCCTTTGGGGAACATTAGAGGAATTTAATTCTTCATTTTGTAACATCAGCCATAAGGAGGAAAGATATAGTTCAATACGTAGAATAGCCTCTTGGCCATATATGAGAAGAAAGGGAGTAAAACATGTACTTGCTTTGTTGGTTGTACGGTCTGCCCAAAAATCATAAGTGAGAAATGTGTGCCACTGACGAGGTTTGTCTTCTATGATTCTCTTTATGATCCTAACTAGATTCTTTTTAGTGGACTCTACTTGCCCATTTCCCTGAGGGTAATAAGTAGATGAATTAAATTTTTTGACACCTAACTTAGCCAAAAATTTGGTCAATTTTGCAGAAATGAAGGCTGGGTCATTATCCATAATGATCTCTAATGGGGTGCCGAATCTTGAAAATATATTAGATTCTAGTAAAGAAACTACTTGCTCATCTTGTGCATGTCTAAGAAGAGAAACCTTTCTCCACTTAGTAAGATAATCAATGGCTGTCAAAATAAAAATATGCCTTGCAGAAGATGGACGGTTGATAGGACCAATAAATTCTAGATCCCATTTAGGAAAAGAGAAATTTGGGAGGACATGTTGTAAAGGCATGGAAAAAAGGCGTTCTTTCCCAACTAATTTTTGGTGTTTATCACAGGATCTTGAAAATTTATATGAATCAAGGAATATCAAAGGCCAATAGTAACCATTTCTTATGATCTTAAAAGCAATAGCCTTAGCAGAAAAATGGCCACCGATGTGAATGACAAAATATGATGATCCATGGATTTCGTGTAACAATTTCTGTGCTTCCTCATCATTTACACATCGAAGTAACAAACCATTAGTAGACCTTCTAAACAAAAAGTCTCCTAAAATGATATACTTTTAATATTCAAGGCAAAGTCTCCTTCTTTGGTGAGGATCCAACCATCTAGACACCTTTGATACTACAAATAATACACCAGATTTTTATACCAAGGATGCTCAGATAGAGAGAGATTCTGATTTTCAATATAAAACAATGTTGAAAGATGATTATCTTGGTCGTCAAGTTATTCACATGATTCAGGGTGTTGAGCTAAGTGAAGGGATATGTCTTATCCCTTGATTGTCTTCAAAGTCATGAATGTCAAATCATGCTCCAGAATTTTGGCAAGCCAATGTGCAACTTTTTTTGAAACATAATTTTGTGAAAGAAGAAACTTGATAGCCGAAAAAAGGACTTTTACCTGCGTATGTTTGCCCAAAATAAAATGGCGAAATTTTTCTATAGCCTTGACAAGAGAAAAATCATGTTTCCCAGTATAAGAATATTTGACCTCATCATTTGATAGACTTTGACTCATGTAAGCTATAGGTTTTTCATTGTTTTGGTCATCACATTGTAAGAGGATAACATAAATTGCTTCCTCGGTGGCATTGGTATATTTGATAAAGTATTTCTCAAAATCTGGTTTCGCTAGAACCGATGCAAAGCTGATTTCTTTCTTAATCCTAAGGAAAGCATTCTCGACATCACCTGTCTAAGAAAAAAAATGATCATGCTTCAGAATATTATGGATTGGTTTAACCATGACAGCAAAATCAGGAACAAATCTACGAAAAAAATTAATAATGCCCATGAAAGCTTGAACTTATTTCTTGGAGGTGGGGGAAGGGAGGTTTAGAATGGGAGTAATCGTCTCTTGATCTATACTTATCCCTGAATCAGAAACAATGTGACCGAGGAGGTTAACCTTAGTGCCACTGGAAATAGACTTGGAAGGATTTAAAGAAATGCCAAATTTTCTGCAACACATGAGAAATTTTCTAAGATGACCAAAATGATCCAAATGGTTTTAGAATAAACAGTCAAATCATCAAGACAAAATTGGAAAATATTACCGATTAGATCGTCAAAATCTATCTGCATAGCTCCTTGAAAGGTGGCACCTTCATTAGATAAGCCAAAAGGCATGCAGTCATAAGTGAATGTGCCCCAATGTGTGTGATCCATGTCGATATTGGTGGCCACCCACCTTTTCCAACTGGCACAAAACAACTTTATGGCAATTTTGGCAATTTACTATTTTTAGCAAGTTTTAACTTCCGGGGCCATTTTGAGGGCCTAAATGAAGGTTTTTAGATATTGAGGTTCTCAATGATATCTGAAGGCATAATTGAGCCCCCAAAATTAATCTCCTCTACGATACCTTTCCAACGAGCTATCACACGCCTAAAACGGAGATCGTATGCAAAAGTTACGACCCC
>SNQJ01S0119304.1:0-13495 GCA_010110895.2 Picea sitchensis
TGAGACAAGGAACGTTGATTTGGAGAGGTGGGTCACCACCGATGGAGATTAGCGTGGGGGTTAACGGAGGACAAGTGTCGGGTGGTGAGAAGAGAGAGCGTAGTGAGTGGGATGAGGGGAGGTGATGTGGAGGTGGCACGGTGATCTGATGTCATTCAAGAATGTGATTTCGGGAGTTGTTGAGGGTGGTTTGGATACAGACCTCCTTTGGGCCAGAAAACCACCACAAGCTTCCACACATCCTTCCAGAAATACCATGGTTCCAATTGCAGGACTGCTTAGGAAAATTAACGCTCGAGCAGTTTACATCCCCACAAGGAAGCGCGATTTTTGATCTGATGATGATCTGTGATTCAGGTGATATTTAACTGCTGGAAGGATCGATGATTCTCGTTGAATTGGGATCAATGGTCCAGATTCACTTTGAACTTTCGGGCTTCGGGTGTTTCAAATGTGAAACAGGAAAAATCTCCTGGAGGAAAATCTCCAAAGTGAATGATCTGTCGCCACGCGTCCCCTATGATGGATGGTCTAGATTTACTTCGAGACTTTGGGTCTTTGGATGACTCTTGGTGTTAAACTCCACGCGATTCTGCACTCCCGAATGGGCGATAGTCGTTGATATGATTTTCTTGGTGGATCTTTACCATTGAAAATTTCCCTGTTCATTTCGGCAATCCTGGCCCGAAAATGTCCATTTTGAATGTCTGTGTTTTTCCAAGGGATTTTCCTACGTATATAAAAGGCTTGGTCGACTCGTGGTGAGATGGATCAATGGAAAATATGATGACAAGTAATTTGAACCAGATCCAACATATATTTCATCCTTTCAAGAAAAACAAAGAATAAATGCACAAAGATTCAAACCAAAAAGAAACGAATAAGAACCAAGTCACTCACTAATGGGAAAATGACTTAACCAACTAGAAGAGGAAAAATTGATGAAGGCATAGAGAAAAAGAAAGGAGAGGTGGGGGATGCAGACCTATGTTACAACAAGGGCCATGCTTAGAGATACACCATAAAGGGACCACTTCATAGACTTCTCCAAATACACCCATCACATTTGTTAACATCAATGTAAACCACTACTTGTTGACATCAACGAAAACCAAACATCCAACAAATGACACATAATCCAAATACATGGGCCAACAAAAACTATAATATTGTGGAAGAATTGGCCCAAACACCCTATGCCATGTCCACACTTAAAGTTCTCCAAAGCTTTGTAGTGTAGTGGAAAGCCTTGTTGTATTCCATAGGCAAGGTTGATCCCTTAGAGTAAAGTTTGATAACCTTTGATTATGATCAGGTTCATCACATGCTTTCCCATCAAATCACTTTCTACATCAAAGTAAGAATGATGGGTAAAAATATCCTTTTCACTATGATTGATGAAAGAGCCTCGACTTGTATCATGTCTATGTCTTGTTGGAAGGCCCTTGGATCTCCTAAGCTCAACACTTCTACAACACTATTGAAATCATTCAATGGACATATGTTCTAGCCCCATGGGATAATCACTACTTTACCCATCGAGTTAGGTGGTAAGTTAGTCTCTATTGTTGTGGAGGTCGTTGATGCACCTCTTGAGTACAAGTTATTACTCAAGGGAACTTGGTTCTACAATATGACTGCAATCATCTCATAATTATTTAGGGTCTTATGATTCCCTCATCAAGGTAAAATAGTGAGGATTGATCAACTTATGTTTTTTACCCCAGACCTTGGATCCAATGTGGGGTATAATGTACGCTTTTTCAGTGATACCCAATAGTCTCATATGAGTGTGGGTGCGGGGATGTTTAAATATCCTTCACTCATGGGAATACATCCCCTTACCTCCCCACCTCATGTTGTGAACACTGCTCCTATTAAAATGATTTCATCATTTACCAGTGGATCCCTCAACTCTATTGATCCTTGGGTGGTACCTCATCCCGAGGATGTTGAATCATATGGAGAATCCATGCCTCTCACTCTAGTTGATATTTCTTGTTAGGAGATCCAATCAACATCCTTTGAACTTGATTCATACCCCCTTTAGGATNGTGGAAGAATTGGCCCAAACACCCTATGCCATGTCCACACTTAAAGTTCTCCAAAGCTTTGTAGTGTAGTGGAAAGCCTTGTTGTATTCCATAGGCAAGGTTGATCCCTTAGAGTAAAGTTTGATAACCTTTGATTATGATCAAGTTCATCACATGCTTTCCCATCAAATCACTTTCTAGATCAAAGTAAGAACGATGGGTAAAAATATCCTTTTCACTATGATTGATGAAAGAGCCTCGACTTGTATCATGTCTATGTCTTGTTGGAAGGTCATTGGATCTCCTAAGCTCAACACTTATGCAACACTATTGAAATCATTCAATGGACATATGTTCCAGCCCAATGGGATAATCACTACTTTACCCATCGAGTTAGGTGGTAAGTTAGTCTCTATTGTTGTGGAGGTCGTTGATGCACCTCTTGAGTACAAGTTACTACTCAAGGGAACTTGGTTCTACAATATGACTGCAATCGTCTCGTAATTATTTAGGGTCTTATGATTCCCTCATCAAGGTAAAATAGTGAGGATTGATCAACTTATGTTTTTTACCTCAGAACATGGATCCAATGTGGGGTATAATGTACCCTTTTTTAGTGATACCCAATAGTCTCATATGAGTGTGGGTGCGGGGATGTTTAAATATCCTTCACTCATGGGAATACATCCTCTTCCCTCCCCACCTCATGTTGTGAACACTTCTCCTATTAAAATGATTTCATCATTTACCAGTGGATCCCTCAACTCTATTGATCCTTTGGTGGTACCTCATCCCGAGGATGTTGAATCATATGGAGAATCCATGCCTCTCACTCTAGTTGATATTTATTGTTAGGAGATCCAATCAAAATCCTTTGAACTTGATTCATACCCCCTTTAGGATGTGGACTCTAATCAATACCCAAGTCCTTCCTAGTTTGTCACTTCTCTTCCAGTTTCCAGTGACTTCCTAGATATCGAACTTCCATTCGATGAAGCGATCATGTAGGTCATGGATTCACCCAATAATCCATGGGAGGATTTTCACCATCAAGAATATTTAATTCGCAATTGGGAATAGTTATAGGATGACATTAAAAATACCGTCACCAATGATAATGTTCAATGGTACCAATCTCCCATTATGATTCATGATGTTTTTTCATAAGGGAACTTGGGAAATATTTCAAAAAATACCCCCATTGAAATTTCCCAAAATCTAAGTGTTGTGGAACACATCCTGATAGGTTCCAAGTATTTTTCCCAAGAAATTGAACTTTATACGACGCTATTCAAAGAATTCTACGATATTTATTCTTTCTCCTATGAATAAATGCCTAGCATTAAAGCCGATATTGTCAAACATGAATTAAAATGTACAACGTGGCCAAGCTAGTATGGAAAAATATCCAACCAGTCAACCCAAAGAAAGTTGTTTCCATCAAGGCAGAGGTTGAAAGGCTTATTCGTGCACTATTTATCTACCTGTTTCCCTTGACTAAATGGGCTTCCATCCTTGTTTTGATTGTTGAGAAACAAGGCACAATTAGGGCCTGTGTCGATTATACATTTGAGCAAATCTTGTCCAAAGGATAATTATCCAATCCATTTCATTGATTAGATTAACGATGAATGTGATGGGAGTGAAGCCTTCTCGTTCATGGATGTTTTATCTGGCTATAATCAAATCTAGATCAAACTGGAAGATCAACACAAGAGTTCCTTCATTTTTCCTTGGAGTTCTTTTCCTTATTAAAAGTTTCCATTTGGTCTTAAAAATATTGGAGCCACCTTATAGTGGGCCATATATTATGCATTTCATGACATGCAATAGATTGTAGATGCATACTTGGATGATTTAGTTTCTCTTTCCAAGAACTGCTAAGATCATCTTGGTCATTTGTGGTCCATTTTCACCCGATTCTACTACTTCAATATATGTTTGAACCCACATAAATGCATATTTTAGGAGGTATATGGGAAATTTCTAGGATTCATTGTGTCCAAGTATGGGATTATGGTTTATCTATTGAAGGTTGAGGCTATTGTCAATTTTTCTCCTCCTCGTACCATTATCCAACTCCAAATTTTGCAAGGGAAGGAAAACTTCTTGTATAGATTCTTAGTCAATTACGTTGAGATCACAAAAGGTTTTATGTGCTTATTGAAGAAAAGTGTACCTTTTGTATGGGACAACCAAGCTCAACAATCATTTGATGCCTTGAATAAATCCTTGATGTCAACTCCCTAATGGATCCCTCTTGACTATTGTCGACACTTTTTTCTCAATAGTAGCATCTAAATCCACCATAGGAATGGTGCCCGTCCAAGAATATGATGCACAATGATATAATATCATTTACTATCCCTAAAAGGGACTTGCTAGTCTTGAGCTTCAATACTCTCATCTTGAGAATTTGGCCTTGGAAATGGTGCATGTTTTCCAATGTTTATGAAATTATATCCTCATGTGGAAGACCAATGTTATTTCCTATTCCAACCCAATACAATGCATCCTCAACCATCAGAACATTGGGGGGAAGTACTTGAAGTTGATTGTTAGCGTCCAAGAGTTTAATATGGAGTTTGTTTCCTCCAAGTCTAAGAAATCCTTGGAATTCACAGAGTTGATATCCAAAATTCTTCGAGTCCATGTTGAACCCATGGTTAATGAGTCATTTCCTAATGTTGTTGTGTCTTTAGGAGAATATTTTTACATCAAATCAAAAGAGTGATTGAGAAAATATAAACAAAAAGGAAAATAATAGACAACACTCCCATGAGGGAGGCATTAAATAAAGTAAATTTATGAAAGTTGGGGCAACATCACCAAATCAATGAAATTGACACAACCTCGGTCCTAAGTGCATTTGTAGGAGCTAAATCCATCAATTTTAGTGAGTTAAATAATACACTAGATAGTTACAAAGCAAAAATATCAATGTTGGAAGAGAAATCGAGACAAAAAAGGCACAAATGGAGGAGGAATTCAAGAAGTAGGGTGATGAGAAATATCATCTATATAAATTTGAAGTATAATATTTGAGAAAAACACATTTGCAAGAGATTGAGTTGAAAAAAAAATAACAATATGAGAAGATTACTCTCTCTGAGTAGCAGGGATTGAAAATAATTGAATATGAACAAAAAATGCAAAAGATAGAAGCACAACTTAAATAAAGCAACAAAGTAACCAATTTCCTTAAGGTTGTGAGAGAATAAGCTACAGTGGCAAACAAAGAGTTGAGGGAAGACCATAAAAAATTCTTCATTGAGTTGAATGACATCCAAGAGTACCAGAAAGATGTCATCAATTTATTTGATCAGCTGGATGAGCTTAAAAACTATTATACCGATATAGAACATGCATTTTATAGAATAGTGCTCTAGCAAGGTATACACAAGGAGACCCCTTCAGACCTTTTCAGGTTCACCAGAAAAGAGAAAGGGGACTAAAATTTTGTTAGACAACTAGAAAAACACCTTCCAGGATGTTAAGGAAACCATAAGAAACACCAACAAATCTTGTGCTAGAATGTATAATTTTGTTGATCATTTGCTACAACTATTTGAAATGCCATTCATAGATGACCTACGTCAAAATGGATCTAGCAAGATAAGGATAAGATAGGTATAGGAAAACAAATGTAACATTTAAAAATCCATTGAACAACTCATAGAGGTCAGCAAGGAAGTCTTGAGTTAGTACTTGATCCAACCCATCAAATATTCCTCAGTTGAAGATGAATTTGTAAGAAGAATTCACAAGGATCTAAAGAGAGAAGTTGTTGACTGAGTCTATGATGGAGAAATGGAGTCAGAGAAGATGAAAATAAATAGAGTAGGAGAAATAACCAAGGTGCAAGACTCCTAGGTTACATATGTGGAATATATGACTTCAAAAATACCTTCATGCCTTTGTATAGTTAAATAATGTTTAATTGCATTCGAATTGTATAGAATATAGAAATATTTGAAACAAAGAGATGTAAATGTAGCATTGGCAGTTAGAAAATGTAAAGAGACTCTCTTGTTCTATAAAAGAGAGATCCATGGGAGAGATAAGGACTTTTCCCCATTATGACAATGGATGATACTATTATCTCTCATGAAATAAAGAGGAAAAGGCATTTTGGCGACCATTGATGTTTTCATTTGTGTATGGGACTATTCTACATATACATTTGTTTTATAAGTTGCTTGAATAACATTGCATGTGAACTATTTACATGTGTGTCATTTGAGCAACTTATTAATTTGTGGATACTAATGGATGCAGTAATGGTGTTATATGTATAATCTGTAACTATTTATGGTTAATATATACTACATTATTGTTTAATTCTATTATGGTTGACGTGAACTATTTATGTAGTTAGTGAGATAGTCTTTTACTGTATCTATATGTTTAGAAAGGCTCCTGATCAGGATATGTTAAAAATAGAGTAGAATAGATAGTTTTAAGTTTTTTTTTAAGTATTTAAAATTAGTTTTAATAAGATCTGTTTGGAGGAAAATTCATCCTAATTTTTGTCATCTAAATTCTTAAGTGGCAACTGAGCCCACATGCTCGTCAGAATTTTCCATCCCAAATGAGAGAAAGTCTAATTGGGACTCACCATCGGGCATTTTCCCTTACCTGCTTGACATACCATTCAAACCTGTCAACACCATGTACCTAACAGACACAGAGAAAACTGCACACTTGGTGAGATGCACCTAAAATGCGTGAACACTATATGAAAAACATATGAGATAGGGAATTATAACAATTAATAATTATTTCTTCTCTATTTGTAACCCTATTAAATACTATAATTACTTTATATTTTTTCAAATTAAGGGTAAAACCACCACAACATCATGGGTCAACATTATAGTGGGAGCCACTAGCACCAATTTTATCTTCCACCTTAGTTTTAAATAAAATTGTAGCTAAGGATATTACTATTAGTGCTAACCTATGCACAACACTAGGAACTAAAGTCGACGCTACTTCCACTAACCTTAGTGACAACCTCAACAAAATGACGCTAAACTAAGAATTTTTTTTGGCACAATGGTTAATGATATACTAGGTGTTTATAATTCCACTGCTAGCATCGATCCATGCAATATCATCAAGTTTTCATAAAAAAAAATGAATAAAATTATACAAAAATTGTAAATGATAGCAAAAATGGAATCTAAAAGGGAGAGTTAAAAATAGGGTTTTTTTTGTAGTGATTATAGATTATATACCAACATTAATATTTACATAGATTGAGTTCATCAAGGTAATCCTATCACATGGTCCTTATAATTTTATTTACATAATACATTCCTAGCCATTTGTTGGTTAGGACTTGGCCTTGAGATCCAAACTAAGAACCCTTACTAGCATATTTACATCATTTACAAGTGGAGTCATTTATTTTAGCTCACATGTCTTTACTCCCACCATTATAACATAGTATTTACAAACTATACATACTCTGATTAAGTATATACCACATTCCAAACAAGGGTATTATAGTCCTCCCACGATGAATTAATGACTTATACACCAACTCTAGAATTTGGCCAAGATCTCTTGAGCAACTGAAAATATGCATTATAGTCTCACAATGCACTCCAATAAATAGTTAGGGGGTGACACCTAAAGCACATCAATGTCCAACCCAAAATAGGTGGTTGTCTATATCTCTCCCAAATAAGAGAGAGAGGTAGGTTCTTCTCATAATAACACTCTACCAAAGGGAACTATGTGATCCAACCCTCTAATATAATGTCATCAACTAGTCAACACTTGTGAGCATAATTGTTTCGATTTCTCCTTGAATGATAATATAAAGCTAAACGATTATAATATCCATAGACAACCATTGAGACTATCCATAAATCTCATTTAAGGTAATGTGCATAATCTCATTTTTCCAAGGAAACAAAGTTGCAATATGATCTTGTTCATTACATAACTCTGCAAGTTATATTAAAATATGATTTTTGTAAAATCTGAAACAAGGTTTTGATATATGTGATCATGCAGGAGGCAGGAACGAGGTTTTCAAAAACCTACAACTTTGATGGATGGTCTCTAATGGTGTTGTAGGTATTTATGTGTCTACTTAGTATTTTCTAGTCGGTGGATGGTTTTCCATTTGATGTGTAGGTACCTCTAGGTGACTTCTTTTTATTTAGTGGAGTTTCTGCTAGCTAAGATAATGTTCCTTACAACATTTAACACTAGTATTTATCGAAGTTAGTGCGGCTGGACGGGACACCTCTATATGCCTGAGGGGATCGGGAAATTAAATGGAAATGGTGCCATTTACTTGCCATACTACTTCCTAGGATTTGACAGTATCATCACCTATCCTACCTTTCCGACTTTCCTTAATGACCTTTGGAGTTGTTCACTACTTCTCACTGGTCCAGGGGTCTTATTGGAACCCTTCCCCGAAGCACTTTCATTGCGGCTGCTAGGTGGAGTGGTGAAGAAATATCGAGTGGGCTCTGATGATGGAGGAGGTTGTCAGTGCACTCATGACTGCGTTTGACAAGGAGGTGTCGTAAAGGGAGGGTTTTTTTGAACCATCTATCAGGCATTTACTCCAACATCGACGTGGTAAGGAGACTTTAATATCCTCATTAACGTCGCCTTTACTGGCTCCTCCATCCTTACCTAGCATTGTTTCATCGCAAGTTTCATCACCTATTGTATATCCTCTGGTCTCTAGTGCTCCTACCCCTATTTTACAGACTGTGGATACTACCTCTAGCCTGAGCTCTTTTGGAGGGTTTTCTAAGAGTCTAGGAATACCGGTGAAAAGTACAGTTAAGTCTGGTGCGTGGAGACCCTTTGTTGAGAAGCCTTGGCATCCGAACAGAGTGAGAAGGAAGATGACCCTCGAGGATGATTTGGGGCTCGTGGAAGCTGCTCACCTATCACTAAACGCTTTGGTTGGGCAGTATTCATACCGGCGAAGGTGCACTAATCCACTTTATACCTTGGTAAAGAGCCATTGGCTTCATGTTGTGGGTTATATACTGGAGGTATATTTCCTTCTTTGCGGGTGGCGTGTTTTCATTTTTCACTTGCTTGAGAATGCGAATAAGATACTCATGAGTTTATGGCCTTTTGATGGTGGAAACATTATGTTAAAGCGATGTAGGTTAGATTTTGACCCTGTACAAGATTATTTCCATTTCAATCATTTATGGGCTATTTTAACTGGACTTCCGTTAAAATTATGGATCTATAAGATACTTATGGAAATTAGGAATTCTATTGGGCAGTTCATTAGTGTGGACGAACAAGCGCTTGGTGCTTTAGATAGAAAAATGGGCAAGATCTTGGTTGAGTTGGATGTACACTTAGGGTGACTAGAGACCCTTGATATTCAGTGGAGAGATCATTATTACTCATAGAGACTGGACTACATGGGCCTTCCCTTTCGCTGCACTTTGTGTCGCAGGACAGGTCACTTAAGAAATTCCTGCAGGGGATTTGCGACAGAGGAGGAACCAGAGGATGACTGCCCTCAAAAACTACAAAGATGTGATTCACCGGAGGCAACTTATGTGGGCTTTGAAACTCCTCGGTTTGGGACGATGGAATACCCATCATCCTTTCATACGAACACTCTTACAGGTAAAATANATATCATTTGTTGACCTCGCTGGAAAGGTTAGTTTTGGATGCTTCTATTTCAGAGATTGGGATGCGTGTTCAAAATCATCTATCCATGTCAATCCCTTAGACCGACATCGTGGAATTAGAGCCCATTAGTCCTAGCAACCTGGGATAAATGACCCTACTAGTTACTCTTCCTTCACCTTCATAGGAGAAGACTAGGAGATCCCCTCGGGATTCTTGTTTGCCTCCTGGGATAGATTCACCTGCTACTATTCCTAATACTTTTTTGTTGGTTACTTTAATGAATGAGGAGGGGGGGAAGGATACTCCTATCCTTTCAGTTTTTAGAGAGGAAGAACTTGATGACCATACTCTGACATAAAATTTGGATAACCTAGTTCCACTTCTTTACGAGGTGGGAGATTCCGTTCCTTTTGATACCTTTCTCGATAAATCTATTATCCCTCCTCCAATTGCTACAAACTTGTCCAGAAAATTGAGGGATGGCATTGAGGGAACTGGGTCCAGTTATGCATGGTCCATAGGCTTAGTATTTGATACCTCTCCTATCAAGACGAGGAGTGCGAGGAATAAAGTCACACTTTCACTTGTCTTATCTGATGCTGCTATTATTAATACTGGTTCTGATACTGGGGTTCTTAGAGGATTAAGAGCCCTAGCACAGGAAAAATATGATCCTTCTCTCACTCAATGTTAGAGGGGTGGGAGGATCCCTAAAAAATGCCTCCATGCGTAGACTTTTCACTAAAGTTAAGCCTGACATTAATTTTCTTCAAGAGACTTTGGTCGCGGAGGATAACGCCTGTCATTTTATGCAGAAAATTGTTCCTAACTGGTATATGTGTGTGCTTAGTTTGGTTGGCAACTCAGGTGTTCTATTGGTGACTTGGGACCCAAAAAATCTCTCACTAGACCCTACTCAGTGTGGTGGGGGATTTTTCTCTCAGGTGTCTCTTTAGAAACTCCGTGTGTTATAAATTTACTAAATGTTTAAGGCCCTTGTTTTGAAAGAGTTTCATTTTGGGATCGTTTGGTATCTAAAGGGATTTTAGCTACTAAAAGTATGATACTTTCAATAGACCTGAAATTTACCACAAGTACAGATGAAATTTGGGGACCAACGACACACCTGGATAGACTTGCAAACTATTTTCATGACCTAATCAAGGATAATTCGTTGGTTGATTTGGCTTCGGATGTCTTGGTTCCTACCTAAAGAAACGACAAAGTTGGGGGTGATTTTATTGATAAACGTTTGGATTGCATCCTTGTTGTGGTAGGTTTGTTTTCTGCAGTTGGGAGGTATCGTTCTTGGATGGAGCTTCCTTACATTTCAGATCATGCTCCTGTGATTGCGCAGTTTGATTTGTCTCAGACAAGGGTGGCCTATTTGTTTAAGTTAAATCCAACTTGGTTAATGGATCAATATTTTTCTTAGATATTGAAAGAGGTATGGGGGGGCTCTATTTTCCTAGAGGAAGTGGATATCCAACTAATATTAGTTTGGAAATTGAAAACTTTAAAGTCTAAATCAAAGACTGGGTGCAACATACTAGGTGGGAAAAACTCTGCAAGCTGGAAACTATGGAGGAGGACATCCGTAGGGGATTTTCAGAGCTGACGAAGGATGGTTTTGACACTGATGCTGAAACACATATAAAAACTTTGGAAACAAAGTGTAACGACCTTCTAAGGATTGAAGAGGAGCACTGTTGACAGAAATTCTGAGCCACTTTGCAGAAATGTGGTGATCGTAATACAAAATACTTTCATAACTTTTCTAGTGCGAGAAGAAATCAGAAACATATTTGGGAAATAGAGGGGGATAACGACCGGTCCGTCCGAAGTCAGGAGGAAATAAAAGATGAGGCTACTAGATACTTTAAACAATTATATGTGATTGATGGATCCAACATCTCGATGGAGCAAGCTAATATAGCCAGACAATTTCAAAACTTTGTGACATAGGATGACATTTTAATTTTAGATAATCCTATTACAAAACATGAGATTTGGGAGATTTTATGCCACTTTGAAAAAGACAAAAGTCCAGGCCCAGACGACTAGACTGTGGAATGTTTTACCCATTTTTTCGATCTAGTGGGTGATGACTTACATAATCAGTTTGAAGACTCAAGGAGCAGAGGTAATATAAAAAGGGAATTAAATTATACCTTTTTGGTTCTGATTCCAAAGGAGAACTCCCCTTGAAATTTTGGTGATTTTAGGCCCATATCACTATGCAATATATGTTATAAAATAATATCTAAAGTGATTTCCAACATAATCAAATCGATTCTCTCAAGATATCTATCCACAGAACAATTGGGATTCTTGAATGGTAGACAAATATTGGATGCCATGGGGACGACTCATGAATGTATCCATAGCATCAACTCTAAAAAAGAGAAGGGCCTAATTTTAAAATTGGATTTGAAAAAGGCGTATGACTATGTTAGTTGGGACTTCCTCCATTTAATACTATCTCAAACTAGCTTTAGTGCGACTTCAAGCTCTTGGATTATGATTTGTGTGACTAGCGCATCCTTTGTAGTGTTGATAAATGGTGAGACCTCAGACTTCTTCAACAGTGAGCGGGGACTTCGTCAGTGGTGTCCTCTTTTGCCCTTATTATTTATACTTGTTAAGGAGAGACTTAGTATTTTATTGAAAAAGAGTCAAGAGATGGGTGATTTGTCAGGGGTTATGGTCTCTAGAGTAGTTAAAATTTTACATCTCATATTTTCTGATGATGTACTCATTATGACCAAGGCCTCCATTGAATAATGGCAGTTGATAAAGATCATTTTGGATCATTTCTGTAGCGCTTAGGGTTTACAAATCAATGTTTGCAAATCTACTTTCCACCATTCGGGCCTAGAAGATGACGATCTGGAAAGTCTTAAGGAGTTATTTTCTTTCAATTTCTTGGATTTGACGACATGATTCAAGTATATGGGATATTTTATCAAAGCGCAAAAATCTACTTTCAAAGATCAGAGATGGTTGCTCAAAAAGTTTGATAAAAGGTTCAACAACTGGTGTAATCATTAGATAACTTTGGGAGGATGATGCATCTTAGTAAAGGCGGTATTGGAATCTCAGGTGGTTTTTTGGATGGCTCTTGCGAGGGTTCCTACTTCATTTCTTTCAAAAATTCAGAATTTTATTTATGATTTTTTTTGGATGGGGAGTTCGTAAAGACCATGGTATACATCTTTGTAAATGGATCCAAATTTCCAAACTGAAAAGACTGGGAGGCTGAGGCCTCAAACATCCTTTTATTTTTAATTGGGTTCTCACAAAAAATTATATGTGGAGGGTTTTTATGGAGGCACTACTACATTGGGCGGAAATTACGACGAAATATTACGATGGTTTAAAATTTCGTCGTAATTTGTTTTTCTTTTTTTGGACTAAATTAATTTTTTTTTTCGAGGTCCAACTGTTCCTCGCTTTAGCGACCAACATTCCACGTTGGTCATTATAGTGACGAACTTTCATCGTCAGAGAATGAATACATGTCACTACGAATACATGTCTATACTGTCTTGACATATCTATTGCACGAAGAAATATAGTGTCTTGACATATCTAGGGTAAATTTGCATGTCCAGTTTGTTGTCCTAGGATGAGATCTCATCATTCAAGAAGTTTAGGAAAATAGGTGTTTTATGAATATAGGCACTTTCTCCCTAAGATCCATAGGTATCGAAATACTAATAAACATCTTTTCAATGGGAAAGAGGAGAGGGATAAAACCACGAAGAATGACACCACACCTATGGAAGTTGGAATATAACAGATCAAATCGTCAATGTAAG
>SNQJ01S0119304.1:18051-36777 GCA_010110895.2 Picea sitchensis
AATGGTACTGCACTTAAATGCTCTTTATTCTTGCATGAAACCTAGTATTCTTATCCATTTCAATGAAACTTTGGTGATCACATCTTAAAATTGTAGGATTCGGTTGCTCTAACCTAACATATTTTTGTAATTTTCTTAGCCACGTCAATTCCTTGCTTGCATGATTTGCTACTACATGTTTTGCTTTAGCACGTGATAAGGAATATGAAGTTTCATGCAAACTATTTCATACATAAGTATGCCTACCACACTCCAATAAGGAATATTTCTCATAGCTTCCTCATCAACTTGAGTACTTGGACCCATATCTTGTGACAATTTTTGAGCAATTTCCATTTTAGTCTTCACATTTTAGAAATCACTCTTCCTTAATATATAAAGGATATGCTCAATGTAGTATAATATAATAAAGGATCTGCTCAATGTAGTATAATATATAAAGGATATGCTCAATGTAGTATAATGTTGGAAACCCTCATATCATTATGATATGTAGTATAATGTTGGAAACCCTCATTCATTAAATGTGCATCAATGTGTCAATGTCATGCCCTATAGGATTTCTTAAGTCTATGCAATTACTTTTGCAACATGCACACCATATGCGTGTTGCCTTGTTGTACATAACCCTCAAGTTGTTCCATACATATATCTTCCTACAAGATATCATTAATGAATGTTGTCTCAACATCATGTTGATGGATATGCACATGCATCATTATTGCAATTGCTAAGATTTCTCTAATGGATGCCATCTTCACTATTGGTATAACATTCTTTGGGTTGTCCGTGCCCTAAATTTGTGTGTACACTTTCACCATAAATTGAGCTTTATATTTCTCAACTACATCACTTGACTTGTTTTGTTTGAAAACCCACTTAGTACTAGTTTCTTTCTTACCTATTGGTAGAGGAACATGTGCCCAAGTTTGATTCTTCACTAATGGCTCATACTTTTCATCCATAGCTTGTTTCCATTCTACCATGTTTTGGCCCTTAAGCACAATTTTTATTGTTCAATATTCGAGGACTTCAACATTGCTTGCATAACTCCATAGTGTCTCTAATATTTTTTGGATTCTTGTTGATATTCTTAGTGACGACAATTATTTGTTAGGTTTTTTTCACTTCTACACTCTCCCAAAATGAAGGATTATATTCATTTAAAGTTCCCTCAGTATATTCCTCAATTATCTCCATTGAGGGGACATCCAAAAGCTTAGTTATTCTCCTACCTTTGTAGTCACTATCGAGATGCTTCACTAACTCTTCAACTTCATAAAAAATCATCTCAACTTATAATCATTGAATGTTCTATTGGGCTATACAATCTATAAATAGTTGCATTTGAACCATAGCCAACCATAATACCTTTTGTCCTCCTATCATCCATTTGTTTTCACCTCTATCTATAATGTATGTATATAATGGAAAAGGAGGATTTGGTTAATCATGGCACATCAAATATTATACTTTTTTTGCACATCCAATACCCTAAGCAATACCACTAACGTACTAAAGTTGAACATATTCTACTTTTTTTGCAAACTCAATACCACTAAGCACTATTAAAACAACTCCAAGTTCAACTTGAAAAACCAAGGTTATTATTTGGAGAAAGAATTCAAACTATATTTATCTGTTGTGCCCTCGTCTTGTGCACCCTCCTCTGTGTGTGCCCTCCTCTAGTGCGCCCTCAAAATCGTGTGCCATCCTTCGGTTGTGTGCCCTCCTATGGTGCGCCCTCAAAACCTTGTTCCCTCCTCTACTTTGCCCTCCTCCTGTGTGCCCTCCTTCTCTATGCGTCTCTCCCTCCTTCTTTGTGCTCCTCTCCCTCCTTTGTGCGCCTCTTCCTCCTTCTCTCATGCTCCTCTCCCTCCTTCTCCTCCTCTCCCTCCCTCTCCCATGCTACCCTCCACTCTGTGTGCATGTGTGTGTGCATCTATTCACACGAGTTCAAAAATATGAGCGCGATAGTCATGTACTGATAGTGTAGTTTGATTTTGGTTTGGGTTTTTTTTTATGTTGTTTTGTTTTGTTTTTAATTTTTAATTTTTTTTTTTATATTATTTATATATAATATAATTTATATATTATATAATTTATAAATTATAAATTATAATATATATATATATATTATATCGTATATAATCCCTAACTCATAGTCTCTGAGATATAGTCATGGATACATCCTTGTCACCTAACTTAGAGTGAGGGGCATTAGGAAGGATAATATAGAGATACCCCAATTGGGAATAAATAATATTGTACAATTGTTCCTTTTGGATGGCTTCATCCTCATTTCTAGGCATAGTCATGGATACATCCTTGGTGATGAGGGGAAAAAGGGATTCCAGGAACTACTCTATAAGAAATTAATCATTGATATTGGATTTTCACAAGGCACATCTTATAAGTCACTCATGGATTTGTTCTGCGATGTGAGTGGTTGTGGTCTAATGCAAATTGGTCAATATTTCTATCCCTATGCGATGGTGGAATGGAAGTTGGAAGAAGGTAAGGAAATAATTTTATATGAACTCAAAGGTTGTATGGGTATTTCTAGGTTGCTCTATGTACAATTTGGTGGCAATGCCCATCAAAGTGCATTCAAAAAGTATCAACCTAATTGAATCCTCTGTTATGTAGTTCGAAGAAAACCAAAGGTGAAAGGGCATGATATGGTTGGAGGGATACTCTCTAGGTTTACCCTCAAACATTGGGATGTCAGAGGGATTTTTATTTGGAATATTGGGCCAATTGGTATCATGGAATATAAGATCATTGATTAACTTGGTCAAATCATGGAGATTTAACCCTTCCATAAAAGTCACAAAAGGTTGGTTGGCATTGGCTCCAATATTACAAAAGGAACTTCAGTAATGAAAGAGAAATGAGTCTCGATCATACATCCGGTCCCAACCTTGGAATTATCCACTTTAAAATAGCACACCTATTACTAAACAGGATGGAACCATGTCCATAAGAAATGATTTTGAAAATTACCTAATAGTCAACCTCTATGTTTCAATGTGAAATGACCAAGGGAAATTATTTGGATGCCTATCCCCAGAGTCGTAACCTAACTACACCATTATTTTGATGGGACAAGTGGGATTGTATGTGTTAGATTAAATGGTTTATTATTAGTTTTAGCTTGCTGGCATGAACCAAGAATAAAATTTAAGGTGTAGGATGTGTGCACGTGTGGTGTGTCTAACTTGAAATGAAAATTCTTTCAAACAAAAGTAAATTAGAATTAGTTTAAATTTAAACTTATATTGAGAAAGTAAGTAACCAAGATAAGTACTAAATAAAATGTTTTTTTCTTTATCTAAGTTACCCTTCAAATATGAAATGTACTTGTGAATATTTAGATTTCAAAATAGAAAAAAATCTCCTTTACTCTTTGTCTCACAAGCAAACCATTTAGAAAATCCTAGGTCTTTATTGGTAAGTAAAATACTAGGGGTTCTAGGGAACTCTTTTCTTTCAACAAGAGACTTTTCAATTATGAAATAAATGGAAATATAAAACAACAAAGAGAGTTAACCTATTTCTCTCAAAGAGAACAAAAAATAAAGGCAATGGCTTCTCACACGAATCTAACTCTAGGAAAAATGCCCTATCAAGGGTGTATGCTTTCTATATGAAAGTACAATCTAAAAGAAATTTGGCCAAGAAAGGTACTAGAAACCTTAGGGGGTTTTATTCTCAATCCTTGTGAATTTATTAAAGAAAATACCTAAGCTACAATAAAAGAATCAAAAAATAAACCTACAGGTCCTAAAGAGAACTTAAAAAGATGGAACAAAAAACTTAAAAATGGAAAAAGGAAGTTTCGAGAGCCCTTGCAGAAACTCACCTAGAAAGTTGTGTTGGCAATGTAGATTATGCCCCCTATTCCTATGTCGTTCAATGATGATAACATGCCAAAAAAAGTTTTGGTCAATGAAAATAACATGCCAAAAATTGTGTTTATCAATGCACTTAATGACCCCCAAAAATGCATTGGCACCTAAAGGTTTCCGAATAGTTGTGAGCTAGTCTCTGAGGCAAATATGAGTGGTTTTTGACATTTGTTTCCTAAAAACACTACACATAAAGTATGCATGAGCTATCTCAAGATGGTGGGGATGGAGATAGGGAAAGAAAAGAATATGGGAAGGACTAAATGACTTTCAAAATTTGAGTCCAGAAACCCTCCCATATCATTAAGGCATGTGAATAGTCTATCCATATCAAATTTCAATGCATTCAGAAAAAGTTTGAAAAAATTTCAACATTAGCCCCATTCACAGGTCATTGTTTCCCGTGTCTAGTCCTAGTACAATTTCCTTGTAAAATTTGTATACGATATTTGGAGAATGATAATTTTGAAGGTGCTAGGACTATTTCTACACACCACAGTGAGATCCCCTCTCATTGACAGTCTGTATATTGATCCCTTTTAGTTTTGGGTTGTTAGTTTTTCCAATTGTACACACCTTTCAATCTAGTCAAAGTTCAATTAATGTCTCTTGTTACTGTAGGGTTATAAAGCCTCATGATCCCAATGACCACATGCCTCCAACCTTCTAATATAATGATCATTGTGTGACAACTATCATGAAGGGTGACGACTAAGACTAGCTGCAACTTTCGATGACTCCATTAAATTAGGGTTTATGGTTTACATTATGCATTGATGATGGACATACATACATCGTTGGTATGATTAGGTGCAGTCGCGTAGAGCTCTTTGATGAAGGTATGCCAGTCATGAGTTTTTAACTCGCCAAATTCACCTTTCTTTGTTAATATATTCTTGATGTTTGAAGCAAATCCTGTTGGAAATCTAATTTTTCGAATGAGCTCTTTTAAAAAATTGATTTCATCTTATTTAAATAACCATGGGAGGCTATTTCAATCGAATCCATTATTCCTATTTAAATCAATAATATTTAGCATTGCATGATTGGCTTCTTGAATGTCACTACAAATTTTAGAAAGAAAAAAAAATTGTCACGCCTTCCATCTAAGATTCTCCACAACATTTATGTTATTTTCTTCCCGATATGCATTGTGTCGAACAAATAAGTTATATCTAGTTTATCATAGTAGGGAAACCTAATGAATTGTTTGAGGAAACTTTCCATTCCTCATGGAAGCAGATCAATGCCTTGACGACCAACTATATGTTACTAAAATGAAATTAACACAACAATTGTTAGATTATACACAGTAGACATGAGAATTCAACACAATTAAAAAAATGTAATATATTTCATACGATGATGAAGATTGACTTACATTGACATTTGATCTGTTATATTCCAACTTCCATAGGTGTGGTGTCATTCTTCGTGGTTTTATCCCTCTCCTCTTTCCCATTGAAAAGATGTTTATAGGTATTTCGATACCTATGGATCTTAGGGAGAAAGTGCCTATATTCATAAAACACCTCTTTTCCTAAACTTCTTGAATGATGAGATCTCATCCTAGGACAACAAACTGGACATGCAAATTTACCCTAGATATGTCAAGACACTATATTTCTTCGTGCAATAGATATGTCAAGACATTATAGACATGTATTTGTTCTCTGGCAATGAAAGTTTGTCACTATAATGACCAACGTGGAATGTTGGTCGCTAAAGCAAGGAACAATTGGACCCTGAAAAAAAAAATTAATTTTGTCCAAAAAAAAAAAACAAATTACGACGAAATTTTAAACCATCGTAATATTTTGTCATAATTTCCGCCCAATGTAGTAGTGCCTCCATCAAAACCCTCCACATATAATTTTTTGTGAGAACCCAGTTAAAAAGAAAAGGATGTTTGAGGCCTCAGACTCCCAGTCTTTTCAGTTTGGAAATTTGGATCCATTTACAAAGATGTATACCATGGTCTTTACGAACTCCCCATCCAAAAAAAATCATAAATAAAATTATGAATTTTTGAAAGAATTGAAGTAGGAACCCTCGCAAGAGCCATCCAAAAAACCACCTGAGATTCCAATACTGCCTTTACTAAGATGCATCATCCTCCCAAAGTTATCCAATGATTACACCTGTTCTTGAACCTTTTATCAAACTTTTTGAGCATCCGTCTCCAATCTTTGAAAGTAGATTTTTACGCTTTGGTAAAATATCCCATATACTTGAATCATGTCGTCAAATCCAAGAAATTGAAAGAAAATAACTCCTTAAGACTTGCCATATCGTCATCTTCTAGGCCCGAATGGTGGAAAGTAGATTTACAAACATTGATTTGTAAACCCTAAGCACTACATAAATGATCCAAAATGATCTTTATCAACTGCCATTCTTCAATGGAGGCCTTGGTCATAATGAGTACATCGTCAGAAAATATGAGATGTAATATTTTAACTACTCTAGAGACCATAACCCCTAACAAATCACCCATCTCTTGAGTCTTTTTCAATAAAATACTAAGTCTCTCCTTAACAAGTATAAATAATAAGGGTGAAAGAGGACACCCCTGACGAAGTCCCCGCTCACTGTTGAAGAAGTCTGAGGTCTCACCATTTATCAACACTACAAAGGATGCGCTAGTCACACAACTCATAATCCAAGAGCTTGAAGTCGCACTAAAGATAGTTTGAGCTAGTATTAAATGGAGGAAGTCCCAACTAACACAGTCATACGCCTTTTTCAAATCCAATTTTAAAATCAGGCCCTTCTCTTTTTTAGAGTTGATGCTATGGATACATTCATGAGTCCTCCCCGTGACACCCAAGATTTGTCTACCATTCAAGAATCCCAATTGTTCTGTGGATAGATTTCTTGAGAGAATCGATTTGATTCTGTTGGAAATCACTTTAGATATTATTTTATAACATATATTGCATAGTTATATGGGCCTAAAATCACCAAAATTTCAAGGGGAGTTCTCCTTCGGAATCAGAACCAGAAAGGTATAATTTAATTCCCTTTTTATATTACCTCTGCTCCTTGAGTCTTCAAACAGATTATGTAAGTCATCACCCACTAGATCGAAAAAATGGGTAAAACATTCCACAGTCCAGTCGTCCGGGCCTGGACTTTTGTCTTTTGCAAAGTGGCATAAAATCTCCCAAATCTCATGTTTTGTAATAGGATTATCTAAAATTAAAATGTCATCCTCTGTCACAAAGTTTTGATATTGTCTGGCTATATTAGCTTGCTCCATCGGGATGTTGCATCCATCAATCACATATAATTGTTTAAAGTATCTAGTAGCCTCATCTTTTATTTCCTCCTGACTTCAGATGGACCAATCATTATCCCCCTCTATTTCCCAAATATGTTTCTGATTTCTTCTCGCACTAGAAAAGTTATGAAATTATTTTGTATTACGATCGCCACATTTCAACCAAGTGGCTCAGAATTTCTGTCGACAATGATCCTCTTCAATCCTTAGAAGGTCGTTACACTTTGTTTCCAAAGTTTTTAGATGTGTTTCATCATCAGTGTCAAAACCATCCTTCGTCAGCTCTGAAAATCCCCTACGGATGTCCTCCTCCATAGTTTCCAACTTGCGAAGCTTTTCACACCTAGTATGTTGCACCCAATCTTTGATTCTACACTTTAAAGTTTTCAATTTCCAAACTAATATTAGTTGGATATCCGCTTCCTCTAGGAAAATAGATCCCCCCCATACCTCTTTCAATATCTAAGAAAAATCTTGATCCATCAACCAAGTTGGATTTAACTTAAACAAATAGGCCACCCTTGTCTAAGACAAATCAAACTGCGCAATCACAGAAGCATGATCTGGAATGTAAGGAAGCTCCATCCAAGAATGATACCTCCCAACTACAGAAAACAAACCTACCACAACAAGGATGTGATCCAAACGTTTATCAATAAAAGTGCCCCCAACTCTGTCATTTCTGCAGGTAGGAACCAAGACATTCGGAGCCAAATCAACCAACGAATTATCCTTGATTAGGTCATGAAAATAGTTTGCAAGCCTATCTAGGTGTGTCGTTGGTCCCCAAATTTCATCTGCACGTGTGGTAAAGTTCAGGTCTCCTGCAAGTATCATACTTTTAGTAGCTAAAATCCCTTTAGATACCAAACGATCCCAAAATGAAACTCTTTGAAAACAAGGGCCTTAAACATTTAGTAAATTTATAACACACTGAGTTTCTAAAGAGACACCTGAGAGAAAAATCCCCCACCACACTGAGTAGGGTCTAGTGAGAGATTTTTTGGGTCCCAAGTCACCAATAGAACACCTGAGTTGCCAACCAAACTAAGCACACACATATACCAATTAGGAACAATTTTATGCATAAAATGACGGGCCTTATCCTCCGCGACCAAAGTCTCTTGAAGAAAATTAATGTCAGGCTTAACTTTAGTGAAAAGTCTACGCATGGAGGCATTTTTTAGGGATCCTCCCACCCCTCTAACATTGAGTGAGAGAAGGATCATATTTTTTCCTGTGCTAGGGCTCTTAATCCTCTAAGCACCTTGGTATCAAAACCAATATTAATAATAGCAGCATCAAATAAGACAAGTAAAAGTGTGACTTTATTCCTCGCACTCCTCATCTTGATAGGAGAGGTCTCAAATACCAAGCCTATAGACCATGCATAACTGGACCCAGTTCCCTCAATGCCATCCCTCAGTTATCTGGACAAGTCTGTAGCAATTGGAGGAGGGATAATAGATTTATCGAGAAAGGTATCAAAAGGAATGAAATCTCCCACCTCGCAAATAAGTGGAACTAGGTTATCCAAATTTTATGTCAGAGTATGGTCATCAAGTTCTTCCTCTCTAAAAACTGAAAGGATAGGAGTATCCTTCCCCCCCTCCTCATTCGTTAAAGTAACCAACGAAAAAGTATTAGGAATAGTAGCAGGTGAATCTGTCCCAGGAGGCAAACAAGAATCCCGAGGGGATCTCCTAGTCTTCTCCTATGAAGGTGAAGGAAGAGTAATTGGTAGGGTCAGTTCTCCCAGGTTGCTAGGACTAATGGGCTCTAATTCCACGATGTCAGTCTAAGGGATTGACATGGATAGATGATTCTGAACACGCATCCCAATATATGAAATAGAAGCATCCAAAACTAACCTTTCCAGCGAGGTCAACAAATGATATAATACAGGACAAAATAATCATATTTTACCTGTAAGAGTGTTCATATGCAAGGATGATGGGTATTCCATAATCCCAAATTGAGGAGTGTCAAATCCCACATAAGTTGCCTCCGGTGAATCACATCTTTGTAGTTTTTGAGGGCAGTCGTCCTCCGGTTCCTCCTCTGTCGCAAATCCCCTGCAGGAATTTCTTAAGTGACCCGTCCTGCGACACAAAGTGTAGCGAAAGGGAAGGCGCATGTAGTCCAGTCTCTACGAGTAATAATGATCTCTCCACTGAATCTCAAGGGTCTCCAGTCACCCTAAGTGTACATCCAACTCAACCAAGATCTTGCCCATTTTTCTATCTAAAGCACCAAGCGCTTGTTCATCCACACTAATGAACTACCCAATAGAATTCCTAATTTCCATAAGTATCTTATAGATCCAGAAGTTTAACGGAAGTCCAGTTAAACTAGCCCATAAATGATTGAAATGGAAATAATCCTGTACAGGGTCAAAAGCTAACTTCCATCACTTTAACATAATGTTTCCACCATCAAAAGGCCATAAACTCGTGAGTATCTTATTTGCATTCTCAAGAAAGTGAAAAATGAAAACACACCACCCGCAAAGAAGGCAATATACCTCCGGTATATAACCCACAACATGAAGCCAATGGCTCTTTACCGAGGTATAAAGTGGATTAGTTCACCTTCGCCGGTATGAATACTGCCCAACCAGAGCGTTTAGTGTTAGGTGAGAAGCTTCCACGAGCCCCAAATCATCCTCGAGGGTCATCTTCCTTCTCACTATGTTTGGAGGCCACAGGTTCTCAGCAAAGGGTCTCCACACACCAGACTTAACTGTACTTTTCAGCGGTATTCCTAGACTCTTAGAAAACCCTCCAAAAGAGCTTAGGCCAGAGGTAGTATCCAGAGTCTGTAAAATAGGGGTAGGAGCACTAGAGACCATAGGATATACAATAGGTGATGAAACTTGCGATGAAACAATGCTAGGTAAGGATGGAGGAGCCAGTAAAGTCGACGTTAATGAGGATATTAAAGTCTCCTTACCACGTCGATGTTGGAGTAAATGCCTGATAGATGGCTCAAATAACCCTGCCCCTTACAACACCTCCTCGTCAAACGTAGTCATGAGTGCACTGATAACCTCCTCCGTCATCAGAGCCCACTTCGATATTTCTTCACCACTCCACCTAGCATCCGCAATGAAAGCGCTTCGGGGAAGGGTTCCAATAAGACCCCTGGACCAGTGAGAAGAAGTGAACAACTCCAAAGGTCATTAAGGAAAGTCGGAAAGGTAGGATAGCTGATGATACTGTCAAATCCTAGGAAGTAGTATGGAAATTAAATGGCACCATTGCCATTTAATGTCCCGATCCCCTCAGGCATATAGAGGTGTCCCGTCCAGCCGCACTAACTTCGATAAATACTAGTGTTAAATGTTGTAAGGAACATTATCTTAGCTAACAGAAACTCCACTAAATAAAAAGAAGTCACCTAGAGGTACCTACACATCAAATGGAAAACCATCCACCGAATAGAAAATACTAAGTAGACACATAAATACCTACAACACCATTAGAGACCATCCATCAAAGTTGCAGGTTTTTGAAAACCTCGTTCCTGCCTCCTACATGATCACATATCTCAAAACCTTGTTTCGGATTTTACAAAAATCATATTTTAATATAACTTGCAGAGTTATGTAATGAACAAGATCATATTGCAACTTTGTTTCCTTGGAAAAATGAGATTATGCACATTACCTTAAATGAGATTTATGGATAGTCTCAATGGTTGTCTATGGATATTATAATCGTTTAGCTTTATATTATCATTCAAGGAGAAATCGAAACAATTATGCTCACAAGTGTTGACTAGTTGATGACATTATATTAGAGGGTTGGATCACATAGTTCCCTTTGGTAGAGTGTTATTATGAGAAGAACCTACCTCTCTCTCTTATTTGGGAGAGATATAGACAACCACCTATTTTGGGTTGGACATTGATGTACTTTAGGTGTCACCCCCTAACTATTTATTGGAGTGCATTGTGAGACTATAATGCATATTTTCAGTTGCTCAAGAGATCTAGGCCAAATTCTAGAGTTGGTGTATAAGTCATTAATTCATCGTGGGAGGACTATAATACCCTTGTTTGGACTGTGGTATATATTTAATCAGAGTATGTATAGTTTGTAAATACTATTTTATAATGGTGGGAGTAAAGACATGTGAGCTAAAATAAATGACTCCAGTTGTAAATGATGTAAATATGCTAGTAAGGGTTCTTAGTTTGGATCTCAAGGCCAAGTCCTAACCAGCAAATGGCTAGGAATGTATTATGTAAATAAAATTATAAGGACCATGTGATAGGATTACCTTGATGAACTCAATCTATGTAAATATTAATATTGGAATATAATCTATAATCACTACAACAAAACCCTCTTTTTAACTCCCCTTTTAGATTCCATTTTTGCTATCATTTACAATTTTTGTATAATTTTATTCATTTTTTTTATGAAAACTTGATGATATTGCATGGATCGATGCTAGCAGTGGAATTATAAACACCTAGTATATCATTAACTATTGTGCCAAAAATTGTTCTTAGTTTAGTGTCATTTTGTTGAGGTTGACACTAAGGTTAGTGGAAGTAGTGTCGACTTTAGTTCCTAGTGTTGTGCATAGGTTAGCACTAATAGTAATATCCTTAGCTACAATTTTATTTAAAACTAAGGTGGAAGATAAAATTGGTGCTAGTGGCTCCCACTATAATGTTAATATTGATGTTGTGGTGGTTTTGCCCTTAATTTGAGAAAAATATAAAGTAATTATGAGTATTTAATGGGGTTACAAATGAAAATGAAATAATTGATGAATTATTTATATTCCTATCTCATGTATGTTTTAAATGTAGTGTTCCTTGTTTAGGTTGCATCTCTTGAGTGTGGGTTTTCTCTTGTGTCTGCATTGGAATTTTGTAGTTGTTGTGGGGTTTGAATGGTATGTCAAGCGGTGGGGAGAAAGATGCAGATGGTGAGTCCCAATTAGACTTTCTCTCATTTTGGGATGGAGAGTCACGTGAGGCAGTAACAGACTTTCGGTTGCCACTTAAGAATTTGGATGGCAAAGGTGGGATGGTGCACCATCCAAGCGGATCTTAATAAGAACAATTTTAAATGCACTAAAAACAATCTTAAAACTATCTATTCTACTCTATTTTTAACATATCCTGATCAGGAGCCTTTCTAAACATATAGATACAGTAAAAGACTATCTCACTAACTGCATAAATAGTTCACGTCAACCATAATAGAATTAAACAATAATGTAGTATATATTAACCATAAATAGTTACAGATTATACATATAACACCATTACTGCATCCATTAGTATCCACAAATTAATAAGTTGCTCAAATGACACACATGGAAAATGGTTCACATACATGTTATTCAAACAACTTATAAAACAAATATATATGGGAATAGTCCCTTACACAAATGCAGAAACATCCATGGTAAGCCATAAATGTCTTCTTCTCTTTATTATATGAGAGATAATAGTATCATCCATTGTCATAATGGGGAAAAGTCCTTATCTCTCCCATGGATCTCTCTTTTATATAACACCATTACTGCATCCATTAGTATCCACAAATTAATAAGTTGCTCAAATGACACACATGTAAATAGTTCACATGCAATGTTATTCAAGCAACTTATAAAACAAATGTATATGTAGAATAGTCCCATACACAAATGAAAACATCAATGGTCGCCAAAATGCCTTTTCCTCTTTATTTCATGAGAGATAATAGTATCATCCATTGTCATAATGGGGAAAAGTCCTTATCTCTCCCATGGATCTCTCTTTTATAGAACAAGAGAGTCTCTTTACATTTTCTAACTGCCAATGCTACATTTACATCTCTTTGTTTCAAATATTTCTATATTCTATACAATTCGAATGCAATTAAACATTATTTAACTATACAAAGGCATGAAGGTATTTTTGAAGTCATATATTCCACATATGTAACCTAGGAGTCTTGCACCTTGGTTATTTCTCCTACTCTATTTATTTTCATCTTCTCTGACTCCATTTCTCCATCATAGACTCAGTCAACAACTTCTCTCTTTAGATCCTTGTGAATTCTTCTTACAAATTCATCTTCAACTGAGGAATATTTGATGGGTTGGATCAAGTACTAACTCAAGACTTCCTTGCTGACCTCTATGAGTTGTTCAATGGACTTTTAAATTTTATATTTGTTTTCCTATACCTATGTTATCCTTATCTTGCTAGGTCCATTTTGACGTAGGTCATCTATGAATGGCATTTCAAATAGTTGTAGCAAATGATCAACAAAATTATACATTCTAGCACAAGATTTGTTGGTGTTTATTATGGTTTCCTTAACATCCTAGAAGGAGTTTTTCTAGTTTTCTAACAAAATTTTAGTCCCCTTTCTCTTTTCTGGTGAACCTGAAAAGGTCTGCAGGGGTCTCCTTGTGTATACCTTGCCAGAGAACTATTCGATAAAATGCATGTTCTATATTGGTATAATAGTTTTTAAGCTCATCCAGCTGATCAAATAAATTGATGACATCTTTCTGGTACTCTTGGATGTCATTCAACTCAATGAAGAATTTTTTATGGTCTTCCCTCAACTCTTTGTTTGCCACTATAGCTTATTCTCTCACAACCTTAAGGAAATTGGTTACTTTGTTGCTTTATTTAAGTTGTGCTTCTATCTTTTGCATTTTTTGTTCTCCCTGCTACTCAGAGAGAGTAATCTTCTCATGTTGTTATTTTTTTGTCAACTCAATCTCTTGCAAATGTGTTTTTCTCAAATATTATACTTCAAATTTATATAGATGATATTTCTCATCGCCCTACTTCTTGAATTCCTCCTCCATTTGTGCCTTTTTTGTCTCAATTTCTCTTCCAACATTGATATTTTTTCTTTGTAACTATCTAGTGTACTATTTAACTCACTAAAATTGATTGATTTAGCTCCTACAAATGCACTTAGGATCGAGGTTGTGTCAATTGCATTGATTCGGTGATGTTGCCCCAACTTTCATAAATTTACTTTATTTAATGCCTCCCTCGTGGGAGTGTTGTCTATTATTTTCCTTTTTGTTTATATTTTCTCAATTACTCTTTTGATTTGATGTAAAAATATTCTCCTAAAGACACAACAACATTATCAAATTCTACCATTTAATATGAGGAATAGGAGAAACCTATTGGAATTATATTCAATGGGGTGCCAGGATTAAAAAGGGAATTCAACAATGTAATCCCTTTTATAGTGCTAGGGGTGGATTCCTTTAATTTGATTTCTTTTAGTTTTCTCTTCTTTGTCACTTTACTTATGCCACCTCCTCTCTTGTTATTTTCTCTTTTGTTCTTCTTCTACAACCTTTTAGGTTGCTTCTTCCTTTCTCTTCTTTTCCTCCAGTTCTCTCTTTTTCTTTTCCTTTGTTTCTAGTTTCCATTTGGATTCTTCTTCTTCATGATTCTTTTTGGCATCTTCCTCCTTCATTTTGACCTCTTTTTTAGCCTACTACTACTTGGTTTCTTAATCTTCTCCTTGTTCTCTTTTATTTCATTCTTCATCTAGCTCTAAATCCAAAACCAAAAAAAAAATCTATGTACAAAGCATCACGTAGTCAAACGGCCTAAGCATAATACTTTTTAAGGTAGAGTCCATTGCAAGGCTCCGAAAGGGGATTTACATCATAGTAAAATAGCGCATAGGCCCCTCTCATCAAGACAGATTTAACAATGTAGGGACCATGCCAAAGGGGCTCAAATTTACTGGCACCTAATATGTCATAGTCCTAATTATAAACCAATACCAAGTCACCCTCCAAAAAGACACAAGGACAAATGGATTGATCATACTAGTATTTGATGTGTTTCTTATGAGTTTCATTGGCCAAGGTGGTGTCACGACATTTTTCATCAAGACAGACCAAGTACAATAGATGCTCCTCCTCAACAGAGGTCTTAGGAAGTAGTTCTATGGTGAGATTCAATGACAATATTTTGCATTCAATTGGAAGCACTACCTCCAGACCATAAATGAGTTTGAAAGGTGTGAACATGGTGGCAGTTTTAGCTAAGGTACAATAATCCCATAATGCCAAAAATAGCGTGATATGCCAGTTAGTTTTTTTTTTTCCAAACATCCTCTAGATCATGGTATTTAGGACATGATTCATGTCTTCTAATTTTCCATTGGCTTGAGCATAATAGGGTGTTGATTTCTCATGGAGAAAACCCAACTTGGTAGTTAATTCGTTCATCATAGTTTTATGAAAATGGGACCCATGGTCCATCATTATGGTCTTAGGAACACTAAACCTAGTGATAATGTGATTGAATATGAATAGATAAGTAGCGGTGCCATCATTGGAAAAGGTAGGAAAGGCCTCGACCCATTTAGTGAAGTAGTCAACAACCACGATGATGTATCCATGACAATTAGGCTTGCATGTCATGAAATCAATCCCCCATTTGGTAAAGGGACCGATGGTCACCATAGGACGAAGTGGAACAGGGTGAGCATGCATCTTACGGGTGAAGATTTGACAAGAAGGACATTTTTGAACTACATTCATACAATATTTGAATATCATGGGATAGAAGTATATGGTGCACAATATCTTCTAGGCAATGGCCAACCTAGAGAGATGGCCACCACATGCTCCAGCATGAAAATCATTTAGAAATCCTTCAGCTTCCTCATGCATAAGGAAATGACATAGACTCAAATAGACCCCTCAATGATAAAGGGTATCATCCCCAATCATGTAGTGTCTATCCTGATTCCTTATGCAATGATGTTCATCACGGGAAGATGAGGATGGAAACGTTGGTTCTGGAGGTACACCGAGACATATCCATATCGAGGATTATATGATTTAATGAGGAATGTAAAATCATTAGGAAATGACTCATTAACCATGGGTTCAACATGGACTCGAAGAAGTTTGGATATCAACTCTGTGAATTCCAAGGATTTCTTAGACTTGGAGGAAACAAACTCCATATTAAAATCTTGGACGCTAACAATCAACTTCAAGTACTTTCCCCCAATGTTCTGATGGTTGAGGATGCATTGTATTGGGTTGGCATAGGAAATAACATTGGTCTTCCACATGAGGATATAATTTCATAAACATTGGAAAACATGCACTATTTCCAAGGCCAAATTCTCAAGATGAGAGTATTGAAGCTCAATACTAGCAAGTCCCTTTTAGGGATAGTAAATGATATTATATCATTGTGCATCACATTCTTGGACGGGCACCATTCCTATGGTGGATTTAGATGCTACTATTGAGAAAAAAGTGTCGACAATAGTCAAGAGGGATCCATTAGGGAGTCGACATCAAGGATTTATCCAAGGCATCAAATGATTGTTGAGCTTGGTTGTCCCATACAAAAGTTACACTTTTCTTCAATAAGCACATAAAACCTTTTGTGATCTCAACGTAATTGACTAAGAATCTATACAAGAAGTTTTCCTTCCCTTGCAAAATTTGGAGTTGGATAATGGTACGAGGAGGAGAAAAATTGACAATAGCCTCAAAATTCAATAGATAAACCATAATCCCATACTTGGACACAATGAATCCTAGAAATTTCCCATATACCTCCTAAAATATGCATTTATGTGGGTTCAAACATATATTGAAGTAGTAGAATCGGGTGAAAATGGACCACAAATGACCAAGATGATCTTAGCAGTTCTTGGAAAGAGAAACTAAATCATCCAAGTATGCATCTACAATCTATTGCATGTCATGAAATGCATAATATATGGCCCACTATAAGGTGGCTCCAATATTTTTAAGACCAAATGGAAACTTTTAATAAGGAAAAGAACTCCAAGGAAAAATGAAGGAACTCTTGTGTTGATCTTCCAGTTTGATCTAGATTTGATTATAGCCAGATAAAACATCCATGAACGAGAAGGCTTCACTCCCATCACATTCATCGTTAATCTAATCAATGAAATGGATTGGATAATTATCCTTTGGACAAGATTTGCTCAAATGTATAATCGACACAGGCCCTAATTGTGCCTTGTTTCTCAACAATCAAAACAAGGATGGAAGCCCATTTAGTCAAGGGAAACAGGTAGATAAATAGTGCACGAATAAGCCTTTCAACCTCTGCCTTGATGGAAACAACTTTCTTTGGGTTGACTGGTTGGATATTTTTCCATACTAGCTTGGCCACGTTGTACATTTTAATTCATGTTTGACAATATCGGCTTTAATGCTAGGCATTTATTCATAGGAGAAAGAATAAATATCGTAGAATTCTTTGAATAGCGTCGTATAAAGTTCAATTTCTTGGGAAAAATACTTGGAACCTATCAGGATGTGTTCCACAACACTTAGATTTTGGGAAATTTCAATGGGGGTATTTTTTGAAATATTTCCCAAGTTCCCTTATGAAAAAACATCATGAATCATAATGGGAGATTGGTACCATTGAACATTATCATTGGTGACGGTATTTTTAATGTCATCCTATAACTATTCCCAATTGCGAATTAAATATTCTTGATGGTGAAAATCCTCCCATGGATTATTGGGTGAATCCATGACCTACATGATCGCTTCATCGAATGGAAGTTCGATATCTAGGAAGTCACTGGAAACTGGAAGAGAAGTGACAAACTAGGAAGGACTTGGGTATTGATTAGAGTCCACATCCTAAAGGGGGTATGAATCAAGTTCAAAGGATTTTGATTGGATCTCCTAACAATAAATATCAACTAGAGTGAGAGGCATGGATTCTCCATATGATTCAACATCCTCGGGATGAGGTACCACCAAAGGATCAATAGAGTTGAGGGATCCACTGGTAAATGATGAAATCATTTTAATAGGAGAAGTGTTCACAACATGAGGTGGGGAGGGAAGAGGATGTATTCCCATGAGTGAAGGATATTTAAACATCCCCGCACCCACACTCATATGAGACTATTGGGTATCACTAAAAAAGGGTACATTATACCCCACATTGGATCCATGTTCTGAGGTAAAAAACATAAGTTGATCAATCCTCACTATTTTACCTTGATGAGGGAATCATAAGACCCTAAATAATTACGAGACGATTGCAGTCATATTGTAGAACCAAGTTCCCTTGAGTAGTAACTTGTACTCAAGAGGTGCATCAACGACCTCCACAACAATAGAGACTAACTTACCACCTAACTCGATGGGTAAAGTAGTGATTATCCCATTGGGCTGGAACATATGTCCATTGAATGATTTCAATAGTGTTGCATAAGTGTTGAGCTTAGGAGATCCAATGACCTTCCAACAAGACATAGACATGATACAAGTCGAGGCTCTTTCATCAATCATAGTGAAAAGGATATTTTTACCCATCGTTCTTACTTTGATCTAGAAAGTGATTTGATGGGAAAGCATGTGATGAACTTGATCATAATCAAAGGTTATCAAACTTTACTCTAAGGGATCAACCTTGCCTATGGAATACAACAAGGCTTTCCACTACACTACAAAGCTTTGGAGAACTTTAAGTGTGGACATGGCATAGGGTGTTTGGGCCAATTCTTCCAC
>SNQJ01S0119305.1:0-27369 GCA_010110895.2 Picea sitchensis
AGCTTTCATCAAGAATTTGAAAATCAATGTAGGTCAAGGGCTGTGATTCTGGGTTTAGAACAACCTCCACATCAACACTAGCATCTTCACCTAGTTGATCAGAACATCCTCCCTCTTTACCAATGCCAACTTGTTTACAATTTCTTCTCAAAAATTGAAAAGAAGAGAAACATAAGGGCAAAGATTTTTCCCTTTGAAATTTTCTGTCTCTTCCTCATCGATGTCATGACTGTTGTGCAAGGGCTGATTGTCATGTCTGAACTGTAAATAATCTTCTTTCTAACAATGACATGCTGCTGATTTCTTTGAACAATCCACCTCTATTTCAACCTCATGCTCATCATCATACTGATCACACTTGGGTGGACAATCCAAGTAAGGAATGTCGTCAAACATGCACATCATATCAGTTGGTTGTTCCTCTACAAGTTGAGATGGAGCTTCATCTTTGACTATGTTGTGAATTGAATACATGAAAGAATCATTATCCAAACGATGGTACCAAGGATGAACAACAAAATGTTTGGGAACAATGACCTTTTCTTTCTCCGAAATCATTGGAACATGGTGTCTTTGGGCAACAAGCTCATCTTTCATATTGATCTTCTGCATCATCCCTTCCATGGCATTGGCCAAAATCTCCAGTTTAGCTTCTGATGACTTCAACTCCTCCATTTATTTGTCCTTTAACTTTGACCTCTTGATCAGCAAGTTGGTCTCCACATCAACTGCAATGCTCTGCATTTCTTCAAGGCTTGCGGTGTTCCTTTCTCTTAATTGGAATGCCATCTCAGGATCAAAGGCATCTAGGAAATGCAATTTAGCTAAACCAAGAGGTGGCCTTACAACCACAAGTATTGAATGATACACCTCATTGAACTTGGTTGAGAACTGTTGTACCATCTCTCCGGGCTTTCTTTTCAAGTGGTCATATTCTTCTAGGATGAGGAAAACATTTCCCATGACCACCCCATCTATGTAAGAAAACTTGCATGAACTGCTGAAAATTTATGATGCTTGCAGCTGGAAGGTTCTTAAACCAATATTTAACTTTACCTTGCAAAGACGGCAAACATCCTGATACAGACATCATCATCTTCAACCTCATAAAGGGTCAAGGAAATCCTCAAAGGTTTTGAATATGCTTTTTAGCAGTGATCTTCCCATTTCTCCATCAAACCTAGGCTGATTATTGATGTAATTGGCGAGGTCATGGAGAAAAGGAGACAAATCTAGAGGCTTTTATCCCGATGCAGGAATTTTACTGGCGTAGGATGTAAATCAAGGGGATTATAACCATCTGGAGGTTTAGCAAGGGTAGGAGATAAAGTAGGAGGCCTATGTCTCACTAGGGTTTCTCTTGGTGCATCACAGGTGTGCACAGGTGTATGAGTATGCACGTAATCTACAATTGAGGATATGATCTCTTGAGGCTCATCAATCAATAGGTGGTCAATGTAATCTTCATCAATATACTTTTGTTCGGGTTTAGAAAAAGACAAGACATAATTTTAGATAAAACCAAATATGTCTTGAATGCAATTTGAGCTTGAGTACCTGGTATTTCTAGGTTTCTTGGCCATGCTTTAGGTTCTCTCAGTGGAGTCTTTGACTTTGTCCTTTATGCGGGTGATTGGAGCCGACGGGTGAATGATCTCAACCTTCTTGTGGTCAGCATCCACCATCGTGTCGGATCACGGAGCTTTGAAGTGGCCTCTTGGGGAAAGTTACCCATTACATCGTCTATTGTACTCTATAATTTTCTAAAGTGATGGCGATCACGGAGGCAACATCAAAACCACTTAAAGTCAGGGATCTATCCCTCAGAACTGAAGAGAGGGATCTTTCTATCTGATATAACTTTGTTTTTAATAGGTATTAGGCTATTTATGCAAGTATGGGGTTGGGGTTTTGAAATATTTAGATGAGGATGTGGTTGTGAGTTTCTCGGATCACCATTGGGCTATGGGGTTTTGTTTATAAGATAATGATCAAGTTAGATCTAGAGGTAAATGTCTACACAGGGAAAGATAGTAACGGTGTTGGATCGAATTTAGCTTGTATGGTGTCAATTGAGGAAGAAATGGGGAGGAAAAAAACGAGCAAATGAGCAGTTAAGAATTCATAGGTTGAGTTTTATAAGAAAACATAAAGATTACCAAGGATCGGTCTGAGTATTCGCAATAGAGATTCTCTATTACTATCATTCGATAATAAGAATTTGAAAACAAATGTTATGATAACTGGAAGAAAACACTTAGCATAGAAGAGGAACGCCACCAATGTTTCTACACAAGAATCCTCCAAGTCATCTTCTCTATTATTGTTTGATCATTCAAAAATTCTGAGGACAAAACCTCACCGGAGTAGCAAGGCCTGATCGATAAAGAGGGAGAAACTTCACCAGAATTAGAACCCTTTTACATTAAAATCTATGAATAAATAGGATAGACCTCCCCATCAGTTTATAGAGTCGGTTTTAACCGCCTCAACCAAAAATAGCCCGCGAATCTCCCAAAATCGAGGGCGCACGCCATGAAAGATGGGCCTAATTTCTGCGAAAAGGGGTCCAAAAAGACATTTTTTTCTCTTCAAACTGACATGGTAAGCTTGAAGGAGGTTATTTTTATATGGGCATGTTACGGACAAAAACCTCCTTGGGTTTCTCCAAATTCACCTTGATACGGTAGCGACTCACATAGAATCGGTGTAATAGGAAAACCGAAAATCGAAAAAGAACACCGAAGATGTCGCCCGATTATCCCTTCTCGTGGAACCTTTGAAAACAATGAGAGAGGTTTTGTTCGCCATCGGTGATTCGGAAAAAAACCTCTCTGGAGTTTTCAAATTCGAATTATTCTTCGGGCCTTGGTTGGTGTCTTTGAGCAGTGAAAAATAGGCAAAATTTTGAAAAAGCGGTTTTTTTCGTGATTGGTGGTATTTTGGACCCCCGGTGGTAAGCGGTTTTTGGGGGTCACTTGAATAGAGAGTGACATGGATGGGGGGTGGTATTGGAAACTATCCGGGACCCCCCTCTCGTTAAACTCGAGATGGTGAAGTCGGTACAACGATGGAGTGGATTAAGTTTAATTTGAAATGGATGGGACGTGAGGTATAAGGTGCGATGGTAGAGGGTGGGGTAAATTAGGATAAGCGTAGTTTTTTTTAAGTTTTTTTTAATTTTTATTATGGCATTTTATATTATATTTTGTTTTATGTTTTGTGTAAATTTGTTTTTGTTATATTTTATTCCGTTTGTTTTGTTTTAATATGTTTTTGTTTTGTTTATTATATTATATGTTTTGATTTTATTGTATTTTATGTTTTATTTTATGTGTTTTTAATTGTTTTTGTTGTATTATTTTTTAATTAATTAAATTCTAACCTAATAATTACTAACTTAGATTTTAGCAATTAAAATTAATTAATTATTAACTAGTTATTTATTAGGTAGTTTAACCTATTCTAACTATATAACATTACTATTTAATCTAATTAACTTTATTGTTATTTTTGTTCATCTTAAGTATGATTATTCATGGATGGAAGAAGTGGTGGTACTCAATGGGTCGAAAAGACAAAGGAGTGAAGGCAAGAAATGAAGGATGGGGTGATGGAGGATAGGACAAAATGGATGGAGGGAAAAAGGGGTCAACCAAGCTAAAATTCTTCATCACGGGAGCAATGCCAAATCCGCAGTCGAAGAATCGAGTTTTATAATTATGGGACTAACTATGCATGAACCATGCATCAGCACATACCTCAGCACGTAATTAACTTGTTCATAAACAAGTGCATCAACCATTCATAAATTTGTACCAAACAACACATGATCCTTATACCATAAACAAGTGAAACCAACCATGTACCATCTATAGATCATATGTCAACTACTCATCAATATGTACCAACATCATAAACTATGACTCATCAATATGTACCAACATCATCAACTATACACCTCATGTATGTGTCAGCTCATCAACTACTTGTCTCCAACCATGTACACAACATGTACCTTAACCAAAATCCCTCATCTGATTTCATCATCCAAATATGATTTGTAACTATGCAATAGCCCTAGTGTATATGATCACACACGCAAACCTTCTGCTTTAACAACAAGAACTATCATTTTAGATCCAAACTTTTCTTTAGTCTCACATGACTAGTTTTTAGTTAGTCAACAACCCTAACTTGGAAATAATCATAACTTTGTAACAGTAATGAATAATGATATGAAAATTATACACAATGTTGATAAGTGTTCTTTGTCACAATTCCTCAAGTGTCACTACCTATAACCTCTTAGAAATAGACTTATAGCAAAAATGACATACCTTGTTGAATTTGGATCATTCTAGAGAGAGACCTTGTGAGTGTGCCCCACATGGAATATTTTTGAATATATATGAAGCAGTTACATATGGGAATACTTCAAAGGATGTACTCTGACAACACATTTGGTCTAACTGAATTTGGATCTTTTATTAATAAGTTATGACGTTTTTTATGACGTTTTTACCCGAAAACCCATGTTTTAGACTAGTTTTAGGACCTACAAACCTATTTTCGGTGTAACTCCAAAAATACAATGACCCACAAGATGAATTATTTACCAAAGCTACTTGGATATGTTTCCTCCAATGTAATGGTAATTAAACGGTTTGAATCATTATAAAAAAATATATATATTGTGAAAATGGTGAAATGACGTAAATAACATACCTTAGAAGCATCATCAAAATAATTTATCCTTCAACCAATTTTTGACCTTCTTTTGTTCACCTTCCTCATAAATTCAGTTTAGATATTCTTTTTTTTACCTCAGGACACCTATGGTATTCAATATTCTCAAGTTTTATCACGAAATATGAGAGAGCCTTGCCTCTTATTTATACTCTCCAATTAACTCCTTAAAACCATCTTCTAGGTCACTTTGTCCACTTTCTTATTTTAGGGTTAACCCACTTCTAATTTATCAATTAAATTTGTCAATTAAATAATCAATTTGTATTCTTTGAATTATAGTACACTCAACCCTTCAATTTATTGTTACCTTCTAAAATCTCTTAAACCCTTTTGGCTACTTTGACCTTTTGGGGCTTCAGATGAAATATGAGGGTCCTCCAACTTTGTAAGACCATAACTCTCAAACGTGAGGAGTTATGTGACATTCCTACCACCAAAAATGGAATGACATGTACTATCCATATAGAATATTACCTGAAAATATATCAAAAATCATACCATTATCCATCAAACAAACTTGCATTACCCAAACTTGGGTTCTCAACTTCTCATGGCCATAACTTTTTCTAAACGTGAGGAGTTATTTGACGTTACACATACCACGATGGCATGAAAAAGAGATATCCCATAGGATAGTTTCAGCGACAAATTCACCGACCAGCATCTCATTATTCCACAAATAAGCATGGGTTCTCTAACCATACTCCTAGGATAACTCAATCCACAAGCATCTTCCTATGAGGGATTTCACCATAAAGGGGGCACTTTGGGTTCATCCATTTCTAATTATTATCTAACCATGAAAAACAATGAGTCATATTTACTTCAAACAAACTTGGTTCCATTACCCATGCCTTTGTGCTACGAACTCTTCAAGGGTTATCAATTACAATAACCTTAATGAGCAGTATCAAACTATATTTTTGGTTTATGTTATGCATGTAATAATTTGGACATAAAGCTATGAATTGAGCTAACAAAAGGAACAAAAGATCTTTGACAATCATACACAAATGAGTTATCCAAGAAGTCCTAGTGAAACACATAGAATAAGTTACAACGAGGTTTGAATCTTTGAGCGAAGTGGAATGTTACAAATGTGAAATTTTGGACACATGGCAAAAGATTGCAGAATAACAGGTCCTAGAAAACTGCAATAGAATAAAAATAGTCACAAAAAGGAACCTCAAAAAAGGTTATGGATAAGAAGAAGGATGATTATAGAAATGAAGAATGCACACTTGCTTTAAAAGACAAACATAAGAAATTTGGTTGGTATGTTTCTGATGAGTATTCAAAACATATGATAATTGATAGAGGCAGGTTTATTAGTTACAAAGGAAAGAGATGGATCCGGTCTCCTTAGAATGATCATTCATCAAAATCATTGGAAAGACACTGATCGAGAATTGGGAACAAGAATACAAAGGAAGAAAATGTTCTACTAGTAGAAGATATGAAACATAATCTTCTAAATGTGAGTCAAATGTGTGACCAAGTTCATAAAGTTACTTTTGATTCACAAAAAGTGTGAGATAAGAAAAGAAGGTTAGGAAAATTGATTGCGATAGGCTGAGAACTTCAACCAACATATATGTACTAATTGAAATTGGAAATGAAAAATTGTTGTCTAGGAAAGGAAGATGAAAGTTATTATGGCACAAAATAATGGGTCACATGCATTTTATAACCTCATCAAAGTCAAATAAAGAAGCTGATGAAAGTTACACATGCGAGATCATGAAACCAAGCAACATACTTTATGCAAGAATTGTCAACAAGGAAAACAAACAAAGACCGGGTTCAAATCAAAGGAATATTCAACGACAAGACCAGCGGAAATTGTGCATATTGATCTAGTTGGACCAACTACAACAAAGGGCTTAAATGTGAAAAATACTTTTATGTTATTAGTTGATGATTATACAAGAATGATCGCGGTTGATTTCTCAAGAATAAGTGAGAATCTTTTGAAAATTTCAGATCTATAAGGAAATAGTTCAAAATGGAATGGATTCAAAAATCAAATGCTTGAGATGGGTGATAATGGAGGAGATTTCACTTCAAATGATTTTATTGACTCTTGCAACAATCATGGAATAAAAGGCAATTCTTCATTTCTAGGACACCTCGACAGAATGGAGTTGCAAAAAAACAGGAACAATCTGGGAAATGGTTTCAAAGTTGACATATATGTTTTAGACACGGGCAATGCATACATTGATTCACATTCAAAATAGAGTAATGCTCAAAAACAACATTGACAAAACTCCTTACGAGCTATGGAAAGGAAGACTAGAAAATGTAAAACACTTCAAAGTTTTCGGAAGCAAATACTTACATCAAAAGAGAAGATGCAATAATGAGAAAGTTTGACTCTTGTGTGGAAAAGGAATACCTGTTGATTTACTCAAGTAAAATGAAAGCATACAAGTATTACAAACTACGATTGAGCAAACTGGTGGAAAGAATCAATGTAATTGATGAATCATGTGGACGAGAATTAAAGGAGAAAGAAAATGAATAAATGAACAAATTTATGAAGAAGAAACAAAAGATAAAAAATAAGGGGAAAACCGAAGAGGATCGTGAGAAGCAGAAGAGCAAGTTCAATATGTAACTCCAAAAACACGTAGAAGGCATGAGAAGAATCATCCTTCAAATCAAATTATCAAAAACAAGGCGTAGGAGTTGAGACTAGAAGAATCCCTTCACCAAAACAAAATCACCTAGCACTCACATGATTGAACCAACCTACTTTGAAGAGACCAACAAGGATGAATTTTGGAACAAATCCATGTATGAAGAATTGGATCAAATAAATAAAAATTACACTTGGGGTGGTTCCCAAGACCAAGGATAAGAATGTAATAGAGCACAAAATGGTTGCTCTGAGAATACATTGAATGAATATGGACATGCTACAAGGAACAAAAATAGATTGATATGTAAAGGATATGCCTAGGTTGAAGATCAACTTTGAAGATACATTTTCCCAGTTGCTAGAATGGAAGCAATCTGATTCCTTTTGCTTATGCATGCTCCAAAATATTAAAGTGTATTAGATGGGCGTAACATCATTTTTGAATGTGAACTTGAAGAAGAAGTCTACATTGAACAACAGAAGGATTTCAATTGTCAGAGCATAGATTATGTGTGTGTAAGTGCAAAGAAGGCCTTGTATGGTCTAAAACATGCTCCTAGAGCATGGTACTCTAGACTTATATAAATATCTATGGCGGTAGAGGTTCATAAAATGAAGCTTGGACAACAACCTCTACATCAAGGTAAGTCAAGAGATAATATTTTATTAATTGAAGTTTATGTTGATGATATTATTTTAGTAGTGATGATGGCAGTTAAGACATAAATTTGCAAAGGATATGCATAATGAATTTGAAATTTCATTACTTGGTTTGAGAAATAAAATTCCTTTGTTTCTTTGACCTATCTGAAGACTGTTAAAGAAGGATAGTTCTCCAAACCAAGTATATCATAGAAATGCTAAATAGGTTTGGAATGGAATATTACAAACTAGTTATCATTCCCATGAAAACCAGTTGGAGGTTAAGCAAGATGATGATTCAAAGTCTCTGAATCGAGGAGGCAATATAGGTCAATGATTTGTATCCTACTATATATGATAGCATCTAGACCATATACGTGTTGTCCCGGTTGGAGAATTGGCATGATTTCAAGTAACACCGAATCATGTGTTGCTTGAGTGAAAGGATTTTTAGATATCTCAAAGGAACATAGAGTTTTGGATTATGGTATCCAAAAGGAAAGGATGTATCTACGTATTTTCTACATAGATGCATATTGGGCAAGTTGTATTGATGTTGGCAAAGCACTAATGTAGCAACGTTCTACTTGGGTGCATGTTTATTATCATGGCTAGAAAGAAATAATAATAAACCTCTCTATCTCTGAGTCAAGACTAAGTATATTCAGCAACAAAGATGTTGTACACAGTTCTTTGGATGAAACAAACTACGGCAGATATCAGAGTTGAATATGATGAGCCCATTCAAATATTTTGACAATACAAATGCCATTAGTATCTCAAAAAAAAAAAACTGGTGATGCACTCCAAGATGAATCATCCCAATCAGAAATATCACTTTCTACGAGAATAGGTGGCAGAAAAGAACATCAGATTTGAGTATGTGGGCACTAAAGAACAAACAGTAGTAGACATATTTACAAAACCACTTCATGGGAAGCCTTTGAATATATTAGCGGATACTCGGAGTTATTTCATTTCCAAAATGATTTTTTGAATGATTATCTTATATGTATTAGATGTACACAAGGAAGCACCATAAGAGGAGAATTCAATTAGAGGCAACCCGAATGGAAATATACCTTTCTATTGATGACAAAGGGGAAAAGATTTGTCGAGATGTAGAGGAAAGACACATGATTCCAAGGAATGGTCATAGAGATGTAAGGGCAGAGGCATGGTTCGGGGGAGCATGAGTGATATGGTGTGTGCATGAAATGATTTCATTATTGCATCGAGTGTTTCCATCAATTACAAAGGGTTATATTGTTGATTAAGGTTGATTTGTCATTGATGTCAACCCATGAAAAGTATGGTGAAAGGAATTTTGGTAGCACAAAGTTTTAGTGCTGTACCCAAGGTTGTTTCATGTATAATGGTATGGTTTTAATATATTTTAGAAATGCTCTATTCTATATGGATATTCCTTGAGAAAGATGCTTCTAAAGGAAACTGGAAGTATAAATAAGAGGAAAGGCTCTCTAATTTTACATAACACTTGAGAATATTGAATATCTATAGAGGTTTACAAATGATATCTAAGATAATTCGGAGGAGGAAGGTGAAGAAAAGGGCCAAGAGTTCAAGGGAGGATAAATTATTTTGATGATGCTTTCTAAGGTATGTTATTCACAGGTCATCTCACCATTTTGAATAAATTTTTTTATAGAATGATTCATATTGTGAAATGGATAGGCCATTTAGGAAACATATCAAGTATTTGTGGTAAAACATTCATCTTGTGGGTCGTTGTATTTTTGATTTACACTCCGTGAAAAATAGGGTTTGTAGTAGTCCTGAAACTAGTCTAAAACATGTGTTCAATTAAAAACATCATAACTTATTCATAGCAGTCAAAATTTAGTAAGAAAAATGTGTTGGTTAGATTACATATTGTAGTAGTCTTTATAACATTTTCAGATCCATTAAACAAATATTGTAATGCAGGGGCATGCTCTACAAGTTCTCTCTCTAGAATAAGCCAAAATTCAATAAGGTATGCCATTTTTCTATAACTTATTTTATGAGAGGGTTCAAGTAGTGACACACGGAGGAATTTCATAAAAACAAAGCCGAAGAACATTGTGTACTATTTTCGAATCTTTATTAGATTCACGGTACATAGTTATGATTATTTCAAGTTAGGGTTGTTGACTAATCTAAACTAGTCATGTGAGACTAAAGAAAAGTTTGATGAAAATGCTAGTCTCTTGTGAAAGTTAAGGAAGGTTTGAAAGCATGTGATCATATACACAGTCTATTCTGATTTATAAATCATATTTAGATGATAAAATTGATGATGGATTTTGGTTGTAGTACATGTTGGGTACATGGATTGAGACAAGTAGTTGATAGTTGACTTGCTACATGAGGAGTCAATATAGTTGATGATATTGGTACATATTGATAGTCATAGTTGATGAGTAGCTGACACATGATTGGTATGCCAGTACATGGTCACTTTTATGATGCGAGGTTGATTCTGAGGTTGGTGCATGGTTGATACACTTGTTTATAGTACAAGTTGATTCTGAGTTGAGGTATCAGTTGATGCATGGTTGATACATGGTTAGGAGTTTTATTGGTATAGGTTTACAATAGTATATCTCATAGTGATAGTGTGTGATGGTTCCATAATTCTACTTCTACTCAAGGTGGTTGGACGGGGCAAGGAGAGGTGGTTGTAATACCTTCTAGTTTTAGCGAGAGAACTTGAGGTTGTAGCCTCCTTACAGTTTGTAAGGCAAAATAGAGTTTAGCTTCCCTGGGTTATAGAGATGAGAAAGGAGTTTGAGGCCTCCTTCCAGGAGTTGCAACTAGAAATCAAAGAAGTTGGTGCTTCCGATAGTGTAGTCTTCAAGACATATAAGAAAAACATTTTGTTGTTTTCTTTCACTTTGGAGTTTCCAAATAAAACAATGGTGTCTTGTGTATGTTTATTGTCCATTTGTTCATTGATTATTTACTCGTAGATATTGGATGATAATGTTACATGGATATAACACTTGGATTATATGGTTAAAGAGTTATATTTTCTCTACTATTACTAATTCTTACGTCTGATAATCAACATTAGGAACCGATTACCCAATTCCTGAATTGATGAACTTCTTGACCAATTCAAGGGGAAAAGTTATTAAATAAATTGACTAAAGTATGGCTATGACTAGGTTCCCATCGAACCAGCTTATGTATGGAATACAACTTTCAATTCTAAATAAGGTCTCCTTGAATGGATAGTCATGTACCCTTTGCTTTAACAAATGCACCAACCACTTTCATGAGATTGATGGATGATACCTTTGAGACCCTTCACCATCTCTTTTGGTGGTATGTCTGGATGAAATCCTCATCTTCAACAAACTTGGGAGGAGCACATGCAACATATTCAACAAGTTTTGAGCACTGCGAGCGACACAAGGTATATGCCAACTTGGAAAATGATTCTTTGAATGAACATGGTCCAATACTTGGGATACATTGTTTATGACAATGGGGTACATGGATCTAGCCAAAATCTAAGTCATTCATGATTGGCTAGTCCCAACCACACTAGTTGAGCTTGAGAGATTCTTGGGACTTGCCTTCCTTGAAGGTTTGTGTTGGGATTCTCCCCATATTGCATGAATCCTCAACCCAGTGACCAAGGGTGGTGGCAAAGAGCTTTTCTTGAGGGAAGGCACAATAATGACTATTTGATGATATGAAGCATCACTTGTTCTCATCTCCAGTACTCTCATTACCTTATCTGTAATAATCGTTCAATATTGATACTATTGCATATAACTATGTTGTAGGTGCGGATTCTCACTCAGCATGGTCATCTATTAGCATACCATAGTGACACACTCCTAGATACTGTCCGAAAATACCCCCTATGACAAGTATTCCATTGTGAAATCTTGTCGTCAATGGAAACATTACATTATGGAAAGGAGACAATCATCCACAGCGATCATAATCTAATAAGCAGTTCATATAGTCACAAGGGGTATTGCATAACAACCATCAAATTGGTCCACCTACCTGTAGCGGTTCCATATCAACATCGAATTATAATACATGGAACACAAATCATGTCCTTGAATACCTGGTTGACCTCTAGTGCTGATACACTCTCACCACCATGCTCCATTCATGTGGGTATGAGGTATCTAAGTGGCTAACTTTATCAGCGAGATGACTTCACCACCTATCATCTCTTGGGTACAAAAATGACTGTCACTGATTTTATCATTCAGGACAGATTGTTATGCCACATGGGCCACCTCTGTGTTCCCACAAGAGAGCATGAAAATATTATTTGGGAGGCCCACTACAGTTGGATGGCATGAAATTTTGGCATGAGAAAACTATATGGTCTTTCTATAGAAACATTTTAATTGAAACTTTGTGGGGCGTCGGCAAGTATATGAATGTTACCTTGCATGTGACATTGCCAAGCCATCCATCAGAAGAAACATACACCCCTATTCCTATTCTCAATAGGCCTTGGGAATCCATCTCGATGGATTACATGTCTACAATTTTCATCTGGAGCCAAAATAAAATCAGCAATTGTATTTGTGGTGGTTGATTGATTTTACAAGATGGCGATTTTGTCCGCCTACAAGAAGAGCATCACAACCGAAGATACTCTTGAGGAATATTATTTGAACAATTATGGGATCCATTTTGGGATACCATAGAAAATCATCTCTTATTGGGATAGAAGGTTCCTCAACACATTTTGGTCAGTCCACTGGTCACTTTTGGACACCAAGATCACTAAATCGGCGCTTTCGACCTCAAACCAATGGCTAAGCGGGGTTTTCAATAGGATGATTGTGCACATCTTGCATGTATAACTCTAAGCATTCCCTATGTTCATCATAGCTACACAAGACTCTCCATAGCTCCACCGACCATAGCCCTTTTCAGGTGGGGATGGGATTTCAACCCTTGGTCCCATTGATGTTTCACTACCACTTGCAATCGCACACATGCAGATTATTCCCATGTTCAGTCTGAGGCAAACAAAGCCACTAGATTCATTGAGGAAAGTTCCAACACATCCTGTAGGTCCATGAGATTTTACAAAAATCTAATGGTAAGTACAACAAATCCATGATCAACATCGGTACCACACAAGTTTAAATTTGGGGAGACAAAGATGCAGTTACATTCACATAAATAATACCTTATAGGGCCCCATAAAAAGCTCCATCCACTTCTCTTTAGGAATTACACTATCACCAAGGTTGTGGGTGACAATGATTTTTGAGCTCAACCTCCCCCCTTCCTTGGATTGCACACATTGTTCATTAATGTTGACCTCAACCGACCATATTTTCCACCATTATTGGACACCTCGGAGATCCGCGAAAATTTGAAACCAATAGAGATAAACCATGACTACATGGAACAAGCATCCTTGTCCGGATAGTGGACATTGTTGATTTGGTTTTCATTGATGTCAACCCTTGAAAAAGTTCGATACAAAATTATGGTAGCACAAGGTTTGGGTAATGGACCCAAGTTTTTTTTTTTGATGTATAATGTTATAAGTTTAACTATATTTTAAAGATAATACTATTCTATGGATAGTACATATTCATTTCATTCGGTATGTGGAGGCATCACTAACTCCCTCGCAGTGTGATTATGGCCATGTGAAATTCTTGAGAACCTCAGGTCATCTAGAATCCCCAAAGGTCAAAGTAGTCAAAAGTGGTTAAAATAAGAAATTATTTAAATAAGACTATTCTATATGGATAATACATGTCATTCCAATTCGATTGGTATGTGGAGCGTCCACATAACTCCTCACGGTTAGAGTTATGGCCATGTGAGTTGGAGAACCTTATGAGTCATCTGAAGCCCCAAAAGATCAAAATAGTCAAAGTGGTTACAAGAGAAATTATTTAAATAATAAAGTGAAGTGATGAGTGTACTATAAGTCAAGTGGATACAAACTAGATTATTTAAATAATAAAATTATAACCTAAATTGCACCGGACATCATGCACGGCATTAGGCCATCTTGCTTGTTATCTTTGCCAAGCCATCCTTTGAAAAACTCTTTTAAAAAACCATTTTTTGGAGATGTACATGCCCTATCAGTTATACAAAAAGAATATATGCAATTTTCTCCACTATAGCCTGCGTACACATACAAAAAACACGACAAATGAAAATTGCAAAGGGATAAGTGGTTTTAGGGCCAATGCGACCATTTGACCGCCCATAGCCAATCACCCCAGCCTTTACTATATATTTTGGAATATAAAAGGAAGTGTTGGGTCCATTCCAAAGAAGAACTAGAGCATGGGAAACTCTACCCACATTTAGATTATTCCCCTTTAATATTTTGGAAACCACATTGTGGAGTTTGAGCTAAATTCCTTGTCTTTCTCCGTACAGAGCCCTTGCCATTTCTAGAAGGCCCGAAGAGAGAATAAGGATATGTGGAATTAGTTGGTGCATGGTGAAGAGGATCGGGAACAAGTTCAAGGAGTAGTTGTCGGTATCATATTGTAAACAACTTTTGTGATATTAATATAAAGAAATACTTTTTTCTTCCTCCCAAATGATTTCTTAAATATTTATGATTTGTTTACATTTTTTGTTATGGTGTCTAACCCACTAATATGTATATAGAATTCATGCTTATATTTCTTGTTTGTCATTTGCTGAGTGTAGGTTGGCCTTGGGAAGATGCAGTAGTTGATAAACAAGCCCGATGCAAGGGATCGACACGGATCTTGGTGTAAGGTATGCCTACCCAGTTCATATACTTTGTCTTTTAGCTAATATGATTGTGGGGTGATGAAAGGTAGCGTTGATATAAAGCAAAGGAGCTTTAGGCAGTTAGTTCTACCCTACACTTTAGAACCCTGATGCGATTCATGGGGTTTTCTGCTTTATCATGAGTGGCGACCCGTCTTTGGGGGAGACCTTTGAGATTTTGGGGGATATTATTTTGGGTGCTGAGATGGGTTTATTTATTGTTTTTGGGACTGCATGAAACTACGTGTTTAATGAATTATGGTCTTCATACTAGTACTCCCTTTGTCTTTGCTTGTTGTTGGTTTTCATTTTTGAGAAGTTCTGTGAGAGGGTATGTCTGTGACATTAGTGGACACATGTGTACATATCATGCATATACGGATAGCCTGGTATCTGTAATTTGTTTAAGTGTCATTAGCGTGCATGTGTTGAGAAAATTGTTTTTTTAAAGAAGAGGTAGTCCTCTTCCTGTTAGAAATCACACTTCTCGGTTTTCTTCTTATCCTAGTCTTTGTTATGGCGATTACCTCCTGTAATTAAGACTCGACGCTTTATTTTTATCAAAGATTTCTTATGTTTTCTTTATTAGGGTTTTTGAACAAGTTTGTGAGTGTTTTGATGCATCTGCTGATGCTGATAGATGACTCCTGCTGATCTCGATGGGACAAAGTCATTTTCTTGGTCTTGACTTGTCATCATATTTCCCCTTTTTTTCTTTAGAAGAAGAAAATAATTCATTTTCAAATTTCTTGTTTTGAAGCATATGAAACAAATAAAAAAATTGTTTTTTTTTTTTTTTTTTTTTTTTTTTTTTTTTTTTTTTTTTTTTTTTTTTTTTTTTTTTAAGTTATTTACTTGAATACTTGGGACTTTAAGAGATTGTAGTCGATAGAAATCTTGTTTTAAGTTTTTCTTTTCAAGATCTGAAAAGAGTCATGAAATTTTGGTTAAAGAGTTTAAATTGGAAAATCTTTATTTGTGAAGAAAATTAGTTTGTTTTTGGTTCATCTTATGTGCTCTTCTCTTTAGTCTCTTAAATAATATCAATGGTTCCACTTACGTTCCTTTTGAATTAGAAAACCACTAAAATAAACATATAAAAGTTATTAGTCTTTGTGTTTGTAGGGTCCATCAATTAGGTCTAGGCTAGAGCCTTGATTTGAGATTGGAGAGGAAACTCTTCAAGGCTACAAAAACAAACATAAAGTCACGTGCTAGGGAGTTCTTGAAATTCCAGTAACTATGAAAGTTATTTGGGACCCCCCTCTAACCTAGGGGATAAACATGAGGTCATTCTGAAAATTGTGAAGGATAACCCCTCCAAAGTCGGACCAAGCATAGTGGGGAATACATATAGGGGCTTATCTTGGGATTTCGTTGATCACATTTTCCATGGAGATTTGTGGGTATCGAATCCATTCAGGGTCCTGGGTCATCTTCGAACACTTTATTTCAATACCATGATAGGTTTAGGAGAAGCGATACCCTTCTCATTCGCGGTCCACCGTTGTCAAATGTATCTCTTGGTATGTGTTGTGCCACGGCAACCTAATTTCTTGTGACATACAAATTGTTGTGGGGGTATACCGGTACCTGGGCAAACATTGAATGGCCATGCTTTGCGGACTATGCACGGAGGGTGCTTAGTATTCGAGTTGCGCATGTGTAATTTTCTCTAGTGTTGGGTGGTGTAATTGTTCTTCCAACTAGCTAGTGATCTTCTTGTCTTGTCTCATAAGAGATTTTTCTAGTGTGTATTGGTATTTAACGTTAAATGAAATCCTTAGTGTGTCATTTATATTCTCACACCATGGAGGATCGAGAATCGCTTGATTGCAAAGGCTTCTTGGCCGCCGGCAGTTAATCTGGAGCCACCCATGTCAGGAAGAATAGACCGACAAGAGATGTACCGAAGTGTCGGGCGAGGAAGGCGAGGCAGAACTCATATCAAGAGGATAACATTTGATTCCATAGGAAACCATTTTACCTTAGAGAGAAAAATCTTGGTCCATATAACCCTCTAATCATTGATCTATCGGTGCCCATTGTCATACAAGTTAAACCTTACGGTCGGTAGTGTAACAAGCAACGTTGGAGACAAATGTTGTTGCTTCTTCAGGGAATCCTCATATTCCCTCCACGGCGCAATCACTCGAGGGTTTTGCCTCCTAACCAACCATCGTCAATATGGACCACTATGGTCTGTTGACTATACCTTGAAGTGGTATGATTCTGTTTATGGTGGCGATCATTTATCCTTTCACCTAGAGTGCGACATGCCCTCCATTCTCATATGGGGTGCTTGGTTGATACAAACTATATGTTCTTTCCTACTCCCACTCCACCCGGACTTTATGTCTAGGGGCAAGGAGCTTGAAAGTTCCTCTGTAAGGATCCATGGGGGTCACTTTGGCTCCTATAATGCTTTCCCTTATGGAGGGGTCATATACCTCCTTCATCCCCTTCATAGTGGTGCTCACCAACACTCCATCGAGTGAGGCATCTATAGTTAAGTTTGGGCAATTGATCAGGACTTCTTCTTATAGCATGGCGGAGTTCAACACGTTCTCTTTGTTCAACATGTTTGGTAACAATTCGTTCTCTTCATTTGTCATCTCGATCGGGGGAAACCGTGGTTATGGACAACAAAATCCTAAGTTTTCCCCCTGTACAGGGTACTATTCCTGCACAGGGGGTAAACTCAAGAATTCCTTCCTCACAAAGACTTTGGAATCCATGGCAGAGATCAATTCCCTCGTTAGGGATGTCGACTGGGGGAAACCCTTCCATAGCCAATGGAACCTGGGCAAGGCTCAACACCTATACCCATCAGATCGATAGGGGGAAACCCCTCCCAAAATACTTGGAATGTGACACAAGCCCAACCTTTTATGTCATATTATGGTAGTCATCCGATGACGTCTCAAAAAGCACAGAATCTGTACGTTGGTCATGACCATGGTTATTCTGAGAACCACGGCTAGCAACCTAATTTTTCATGGCTTTGGTGCCGGGCAAACTCGAGGATGCTTTTCTGGTTATAATCAACAATAGAATTACCATTTCACGGCAGCTCTACGCGCGGACCCGACAAGGTGATGCAATGACCCCATCACGTCATGATCTGCATTGGATTTCTATGCCAACCAAGTTTCCTTAAGACGTTAAATTTGAGACTAATCCTAATGAAGATCTCGGTGATCATGTGACTACCTTCATTTATGGTGTTGTCCAACTCTTTGAGAGACGACACCATTCAATTGTATGTTTTCAATGCACTCTCATGGGAGTTTCCACAAAATGGTATATCGAGCTCAACCGCTCAAGATACTCTACCTCTAGCGAATTGGAAATGGTTTTCTTAAACCATTTTTTCAATTACAATGAATCTGACATTGACATAGAATTGGCTAACTTTAAGCGGAACAAAGGAGGACCATATCTTAGATCACATCGAGAATGGAAATATTCCGGAAGATTTTGATGAAGTACCAGTCCACCCGTGACATTCGGCTTAGTGTGGTTCATTAAGTCTTTGGTACCACGGTTATCTAAAGATGTTGCAATGTTGGGGGTCTTTTAAGAAGAAGAAGCAATAATGAGAGCTCAACGACTAGAGTTGATTTACTCTCGGTCACGGTCTACTTTATGAAGTGTTGCCAAATGCCGCGATGGAGTATGACAATACCGGATAAGAATCACGGACCACATGTTGATGGTATTGTTGGTTCGGCCTAAGCCGAATTCCATTATCTGTTGTCAAATCAATTGCATCAATTGTCAATCACGGTGAACGAGGAACGACCAACTAGACCACTAGTTCGACTTCTTCCCCTACTCAAATCTCGGATGTACGCTGGTGTGCTGTCGACAAGCCGAGGCCACCCAACAGCTTGTGGAAGAAACAATGAAGAATTGGGGGATAAGAAACCTACCAATAATGTGGAAACAAAGAAAGAATAAATTGATATCTGTGTATCTTTGCACAGAAGACCATTTAACTCACCTGTTACCTCGGCTTGTGGAGGCCTATAATTTATTGGCACAACAACATCTTGCAATGTTAATGAACCCATTTCCCATGAGGCGATTTAACTCAATCCTCTTGTGTGAGAAGATGGGGGAAGTCAGAGACCCCCTCCATCTTCGAGTAATCGCCGTCCATGAATGTGTACATGATGAAAGGTAGCGTTGATATAACAACTAGGACATGCGACTACAGAATTCAAACACCTTTGAGAAAGGTAAAGAAGCCAAAACCCACCTCTTCCTCTCTATATCAAGAAGACATTGGGTGAAACAACAACACACATCCCAAAAGGTGCATTCAATAAATCTTCCCACAACCCAAGTGCAAGGGTGTATAACTACTCGTGGTCAAGGATTTGTCTCAAACCCCTTGACCTGTGTCCTCTTTGGAAGTCGCCGGGGCTCACGCTTCCCGGAGAAGGCTGCATTAGTTTCCTTAGGATCTAATGAGACTTGTAATCCAGGAACGATCATGCTTGATACGAGATGACTTAAAACCTCATCTCCCTTACCATGGCATTCGGATAGTAGTGTCTTACACCACAAAACAATTTACTTTCCGAAACATTTTTCACACGATGGTTGTTGAAGGTGCCTTGACATGCATGATGTCTTTGGCGTGTTGGAAGACCATTGTATTATTGTATCCATCACCTACTCTTCTTACTGCTTCGACGGTTGTTTGTTCCAACCACATGGAATCATCCTCTATTTTCCCGTGCAGTTAGGAGGAAAAAATGTGTATGTTGAATTTGTAAAGTAAGTGATTGTGTCTCTCGACTACAATATCACATTGAGGAAGAGTTAGACCTATGCTATGCAAGCGATGGTCACTACAATTTTCCGCGTCTTGTTATTTCGCGAGGGGCGGATCATGTCCATTGATTAGTTTTCCTTCTCTGATCTGACCTTCATCGGGGGTATCCATGGTCCCGATGATTGATAATCCCCAACCTGGTGTTTTCAATGTAGGGGTTGGTTTGTTACCACCTTTGATGGGTACCTTTGATTACCATCCGGCCAGGCAATGTCCAATACATATTGGTTGTCACGACCATCCTAGGGCTGAAATATTTCAAATATCATTGTTTAGCATGACTTAATTTAATGATCGTGGACTCTTCCTTCCCCATAAACCATGATGGAATGGATAGGGAAGCCATGGCATGGCCATGCCTTGTCATGGCCGAAGTTGCATACTCTATAGTCCAACGAGCTTCAGCGATATTATCACGACTCCACATAGGAGTTAGATCAGTTCTAGAGACTATTTGGGCTCAAGGTTCCGTTGCCGATACTGATTATTTAGAATAAGTATTTCCCTCAAACGGTGATTGAGGCAATGACTAGTTCAAACAAACCACAGGATGATCTCTATCAAAGATCTTATTTTCTCCCGGAGTTAAGAAGAATTGAGCAGGTGAATTCACTCTAACTATGGTTGGAGATATGAGCATCCTATCAATCTTGGCTATGCATGTTTTATGTTGAAGAAAATATGGAAACCATCGCTAAAAGCGACACCTATTGATATCTCCTGAAACCCTTGCATCGTGGAGAATATTCTCGTCAAAGCTGACTGTTCCCCCGAAGAGATTCGAATCTACATGGATTTATTTAAATATAAATCCTAGCGATGTTTGTCCCCAGTCTTCACGATGCCGGGGCATAAGATCAAGAATGCGTCCGAACATGAAATCCGCGACATATCTAATGCCAAGGCTGGTCGACAAAATCTTGTTCGGTTAATCCTAAAAGGAGTGACTATTAAGGCTGAAGTAGAGAAACTACTCAAAGTTGGTTTCATCTACCCCATTCAATTGACTCAATGGGTGTCAAATCATGTCCGATCAACAAAAAATGGGTATGATTCGCGTGTATGGACTTACGTGATTTGAACAAGACTTGTCCCGGATAATTTCCCCACTCATTCATTGACCCGGATAATGGTCGATGAATCTTGTGATTCTTGAGGCCTTTCTTTTATGGATTGTTTTTCAAGATACAACCCGGATACATATCAAAGCCAAAGACCAACACAAAACCTCTTTTATTTGTCCTTGGGTACATTCATATCGGAAGATGCCTTTTGATGCTGAAAAATGATGGAGCTACTTTTATTGAGGCCATGTCTTTTCTTTCCATGACCTTAAACACATGATGCGAGAACTTATCTTGATGATTTAGCATCACAATATTATAAGAGAACTGATCATCCTGCACACCTATGACTTATCTTTGAGCGATGTCGCTACTATCGGGTTTGCTTGAATCCAAACAAATGTAATTTTTCTAGTAACATTGTTTATGCCGCTGGGTTTCATAGTTCGACAGCGGGGATGTAGTCGATCTTAAGGTTGGGGCGATAGTTCAGTTGCCTTCCTGTGCACAATCCCTCAAATTTAGAGATTACAAGGGAAAGAAAACTTGCTTTGATGTTTTGTCACAAACTATGCCGAGATCTAGGGTTTCATCGTTCTGGAAGGATGTTCCTTTTCATTCCGGATGAAGCGGCTCAATGCTCTTCGAGCGTTGAGGGAAATGTGCCCTCGCGTCTGCCCCTCGATTTGTCCACCCAATTATAATAATGATTTCTTATTATACTTGGAGGTGATAGAGTCGACCATCGGTATGGTCTTGGTTCAAGAGAATGATTTTCTCGAATCGTGATTTATTACCTAATGATGTAGGAGCATCTCAAGCCTCCAGCAAAGGAAGCACAAAGGTGGAAGAAAACTGGAAACACACCAACACATGTTTTGGAAAGCATTTATGTAATATCTAGGGGAGTGTATCTACATTTATGTTTTGGATATTGTCGCGGATCTTGAGGGTTGCTCTCATCTGTCAAATATGAAGACATTTAATTGTATTGAATGAAAAGTAGATAGGTCTTAATTTCGGATTTGATAGCTTGTAGTGTGGGAGGGAAAAATGAGATAGAAACACCCTCGCTTGTATCATGGTGTGATACCCAATTGTATCAGTGGAGTAAGTTGTAGATCTGTAGAGAGTAAGAACACAGAGAAGAACCCATGTATAGGGATATTTGAGTTAATATAATAAAAACTTTGACTCACGTTCATGGCGTTATTATACTTCTTGTTTGCATATGTTGAATGGTATGTATACAATTGCTTATATTTTATGTTGTAATTTATTTCAATTCTATATATATGCTTGTGATTTCATGATTGAATGTAATGTGAGGAAAAGAAGGAAATGGGTTTCAATTGTTTCTCTTCTTGAAATTCCTACAAAAGTGCAGCGAATGCGCAAGGTGTCGTCGGCAGTTCTAAGTTTTATCTCTGAGCGATCGAGGAGAGAATGTCAGTTATTTCTGGCCAGAGGCAAGTATGATGAAAGTCAACACTAGTGTGTGCCTGTTTGGGTGAATCTTAGTTTTACCAAACCAAGAGAAATATTGAAGGACTATTGTTGCAAACATAGTGCACAAAGGAGTCAAGGATCAAATAACAGGAGGTTGACTAGAGATACTCCCTGAAGAGTGCATGGGAACCCCATTATACAGATCCTTGTTGCAGAGAAATCTTGGGAGGGAAAGACCTTGAAAGGGTTAGAAGGGAAAGCAAGTGTTGATTGCCCAGCAGATGAAAATCTTAGAAATATTGGGGAATTAGCAGTGAAGAAATCTTTGAGAATGCGATTGAACGTGTAGTCACTTCAAGGGAAAGTGTGGAATTTGTGATGGTGTTGAATCTCGATCTGGGGAGAAATTAAATGCAGTGTTTTTAGCACTCATAAGCTTAGGAGGAATATAGGTCATTGGATTAGGATCAGCGAGTCATTGATCTCATCCTTGAATTTCACTATTTAGGAATTCAGAAGTGGAGGAAGTTGTGAATTGCAGTCGAGTCATGAATTCCGTTAAGTGAAGTCTGAACTAAGTTCCCATCGAGATAATAGGAGAACCCGAACCATTGATTTTGGTGAGGGTTATCTGATTGGAAGTCTGTGAAAGAATTAGATTCATTTCAAATCGTCGATACATGAATTCCCGAAGTGTTGAAAATATGGTCCCCGGGTTTTAGTCAGAGGTCACATTGGAGAAAAGTCAAGGGAAGAGTTAATATCTATTAACCCTTTAGGTTTTTAGAGATTGAAGAGTCAGGGGGACTCACATCAAGATTCACGAGTGCGTGAAGTCACGAAAAACACCTTTTCGTGTAAAGGTCATGGTCATAGTTGTTGGTCACTTGGGTGAGAGTTGGCGCTTAGTTCTTGCTTGCACAGGTGTAGCTCCAAAGAAGGACTTGTGGATATGCATTTGCGAGTGTGGGTGATTTTTTGTGGGGAAATCGAAGAGTCAATTAGACTCTTGGGGAGATAAAGAATGATCCTAAGGCCGGGAGATTCACCTTGAACCTTCAGGAGTAGGGGAGTGTTATGTCGGTGTGTGTCGAGCCCTGGCAGCATTTTCATTTGTTTTACGTGAGAGAGAACGATTGAAACAATGCATGAAGGAGAGACGATGCCGATCCAAATATGGAAGAAAATGAGAGAACTCCATGCTTTCGATTAGATCTTGTCTGGAAGCTCTTATGAGAGATGGAAGTTAACGTTGGATATGTCAGTGAATTCGAAAGTGAAAATGAGGCTAGGATTGAAGAAGTGCTTGGTCGAGCGTTGCGGAAAACATTTAGTGAGAGCTATTGCAAGAATGAGGCAATTAAAGATGGATATTCTGTTGTATGAAGGAAACTTAGATGTTTAGGAGATGCTAGATTGGTTTAGGGATATGGATAAATACTTCGACTCTGAGGATGTCAAGGAAGATAAGAAAGTTAAACATGTCATTACAAGACTTAAAGGGCGTAAAATTGTGTGGACAGCGGTAGCACAAACAATCTGTGTCTACAAAGATGGTAGAAAAGTTAATTTGGAGACTATTAGCATCAAACCCATACAAAGTTTTATTACAAAAGGACATCGGGTAAATGTCACTAAACAAAAGTTTAGCTCAATTCAAAATAGAGGAGGATATAAAGATGAGATTTTTGTGTGATGTCATTCAATGGATGTATGTCATCTATTGTTGGGTGAACCATGGAAATATGGCGAAATGTGGTGCATGATGGGAGGAAGAACAAATACACTCTATAAAAAATGGTGGGACACACATGTTGCTTCTTAGATTAAGGATAAAATAGTGAAACCTAAGATGAACATCTGATGCTTATCATGGTGGGAAGGAAATCGCAAAGAGCTAAGAAGGAAGATATGCAATTCATTGTGGTTAGGAAACCCAAAATTGTTTTGAACCACACTAGAATAGATGATTTGTCGAAATAAATCTAGGGTTCTTGGAAAAGAGTTAATTGACATAGTAATGGACAAAATACCTTGTTCGTTGCCACCTATCGAGGAGTATAAGCCATCATATTGATCTTATGCCTGTAGCTAGTTTACCAAACAAATCAACATACAAACTGACACCTCAAGAGAATGAAGAAGTTAAGAGATAGGTCGAGGACTTAATGGACAAAGGATTAATTAGAGAAAACTTGAGTCTCCATTCATTTGTTCCAATAATGCTCATCCCAAAGAAGATGGAGGCTAGAGGATGTGTATGCGGACTCAAGGTAAATTAATAAGATTACAATCATATATAGGTTTCCATTGCCAAGGATGGATGACATGATGGCAATGAGCAAATATTTTTGAAGATTGATTTGAAAGTTTCTATCACCAAATCGGGATGAGGAGGGTGATGAATGGAAAGCGACATTCAAAACAAACAAGGTTTGTATGAATGTCTTTTCATGCCACTTGGATGATGAAACCTTTGTGAGGTTGATGAATGAAATCTTGAAAGATTTCATTGGAAAATTAAGTGATTATATATGTCGGATGATATACTAATTTTGATAAAATTGAAGCTGACATAAAACATTGGTGTTGTGATGAGGATATTGAAACAAGAGAAATTTATGATCAATATGAAGAAATAGTCATTCATGAGGACATAACTCATCTATTTTGGTTTTATAATCTCTTCCAAATGTCATTGAAAGATGGATTCGAGGAAGAACAAAAGTAGGGATTGGCCGTAGATAAAGTATCTTTGAAGTTTGAAGATTCCATGGATTGTCTAGTTTGAAATGAAGTTCATCAAAAATTTCAGTGAGATATGTGCACCAATGATGAACCTGATCAGAAAAGACACAAATGTTTTTCATTGACATAAGGAAGAGTTTCAAGTTGCTGAAGGAGAATATAACTGGACAACCAATTCTGGTTTTTCAAGATTTCAACAAGACATTCCAAGTGATATGTGATGCTAGTTGTTATCGGGCAAATCGATGGAAGTCTTGGACACTAGCGATCTCCTAGATCCACTTGGATCTAGAACAAATAAAGACAAAACATGATTCTTTCCTTAAGTTTTAAGTATTTAATCTACTAACTAAAGAGGGATAAGTAACATACCGTTTAAATGTTGCTTCTCTCTCAAAATTAAGCCATCCTAGCTCCGTTCCAACTCTTATACGATGATGAACCTGCAAAAAAGTGCAACCAACCAAAGTGATGGCAATGGGAATAAACTCAATATAAACCTATGTATGTGATCAGGAATCATACAATGAAACACAACTAGCTTTATAGGAAAGATCATGTGTGTATCATATTAAATGTGAAAATTCAACCATGGCCTTGATGTGTGGGTCCCTTGGCTGTCCTTCATTTCCCCCACACTTTCCTCCAAATTCTTAGAGCATAGATCTGATGATATTAACAATCTATCTTGACAAAGAAAATCTCAAAGGCACTCTATCCAAGCTAATCCCAAAATCTCTAAAGCTAACCAAAGATCAAAAGCTCAAAAGCTAACCTTCTCCTTGAGAGCTCCTCTCTTTATAAGTTGAAGAGGGATAAGTTGAGGAGGTTAGGATTATCCACTAAATCATGAAGTGATTAAGATACAAACCATTGGATGCCACCTCACCATGGAAGTTTCTCCTTCTAGAATATTGGAGAAAATCTTTCGTTTTTCCCGTGTAAGCATTCTTGCGCTTGCTTATAGTGCAACTGCTTATTTAGCACCCTGGCTATGATGTAGCCACCTGCAAGAATTAGGCATTCTCACACTAATACAGGTTAGCTGTGAACTTCCTTTTTTATAAGGTTTTACGCAGGAAAATGCAACTGTGCTATAGGGAAAAGGCTGTCCCTTCTCTTAGGGAACTGGGGCCCTTGACCCCTAGAAGGTATGAGATAGGTTTACATCATTAATGATCATAGGGATGAAAACAATAATGTGTAACACTAGTGGATTCTGGTGGAGTGGTCTTAATCAGGAACAACAATGAACCGATTACATGCCAGGTGCCGAGCGATGCAAAGTTGAAATATTCCACGTATGACAAGGAGTTTATGCTATCGCCTAGCGTTGAAAAATGGAGGCATTACTTAGTTACGAAGATTTGTCTTGTATAGTGACAACCATGCATTACAATTCATAACTCGACAAGAGAATTGAACCCGAAGCATGCAAAATGGGTTGAATACATGCAAATTTTACTTTGTTATAAATATTTTTAGGCACTAACTTTCGCGTTGTGATGCTAGTAGGAAATGTTTTGATTCTGCGGGGAGTTGAGTAAAGACCATGAGTTTGATAACCTCAAATAAATGTATAGGGATGATGCATATTTCAAAGCCTATGAATCATGTGAGAATCATTTTGTCTTGTATAGTGACAACCATGCATTACAATTCATAACTCGACAAGAGAAATTGAACCAGAAGCATGCAAAATGGGTTGAATACATGCAAAATTTTACTTTTGTTATAAAGCATATTTTTGGAACTGCTAACAACGTTGTTGATGCTTTCAGTAGGAAATGTTTGATTCTGCAGGAGTTCAGAGTAAAGACCATAGGTTTTGATAACCTCAAATAAATGTATAGGGATGATGCATATTTCAAAGAAGCCTATGAATCATGTGAGAATCCAGTTCTCAGAGATAGAAACCAATGGATTGAATATATGATTCAGGATGGACTATTGTTCAGGGGTAATCAGTTGTGTATTCCGAAGAGTTCTATGAGAAAGAATCTTCTGAAAGAAAATAATAGTGGAGGATTGGCTGGACATTTCGTCCATGATAATACTTTTGTGCAACTAAATGGATCATATTATTATCTAGGGATGAGGACAGATGTCAAGAAATTCGTGAATAGGTGTAGAATTTTCTAGCACGCGAAGGGAAGGAGACAGAATAAAGGGTTGTATCAGCCATTGCCAGTACCAGAGAGGACATGGGATGCAAAAAGTATGGATTTTGTGTTAGGACTGCCAAGGACGCAAAGAGGGTGTGACTCAATCTTTGTGGTAGTTGATAGATTTTATAAAATGTCATATTTCATACCATGTCAGAAAACCACTGATGCAACTCACATTGCAAATATGTTTTTCAAGGAAGTTGTTAGACTTCACGGCTTACCCAAGAGTATTGTATTGGACAGGGATACCAAATTTGTTGGTCATTTTTGGAGGACCCTATGGAAGAA
>SNQJ01S0119307.1:11173-27370 GCA_010110895.2 Picea sitchensis
TTCTTCCTCTTCACAATCTATGTAGAATAATTTCTTCTCACCACACTTATGTCCCTTACTGTACTTGTTGTCACAATTAAAGAATAAACCTTTTTCTTTTCTTTCCTCCAATTGTTGAGGTGTCAACCTGGTAGGTTGAGGTGTTTTAGAAGAAGGAACAATATTCTCTTGATATATGTTAGGAGTGGTCCTTCTAGTAGCCATAGCCATATTTTTACTTTCAACATTTCTTGCCACCCTAAATGTATTCTCCAATGATTTGGGTTCCCAAAGACGAACCTCATGTTGAATGTTATCCCTTAAAGTTCCTATGAATACATCAATCAAGTGCTCGTCTGGAATATATGTTACCTTTATATTCAATCTTTGGAAGTTCTCAATGTGCTCTGTAACTGAACCCTTTTGCTTGGGATTTATCAATTGGCTAAATAAGGTATTGCTCCTTGTATCCTCATAGTGTGCTATCATTTCTTCCATGAAAATTGTCCAAGTGACTAGTGATTTGCGAGAACAAAGCCATCGATACCACACAAATTGATTGGGTTCTAAATATAAGGAATCAATCCGTACCTTTTGTGTATGTGGCACATTATGTAGATCAAAGAATTGCTCCATCTGAAGTATCCATGTGATTGGGTCCTTGCCATCAAACTTCCTCATGTCAATCTTAGGAAAGTGGTTTGTCTTCAACCCAAAGTTAGAGTTTCTCCATTCTTAATTCATCTTCCTTGTGTCATCATCATGAATTTCATGGGATACATTTTCACTTTCAGGTGTCCTCTCTATTAGGAAATTTTTCAATCCTTCCATGATCTCCCCTTTTAAACCATCCATCTTAGTATTTATTGCCTCCAACTTACCTTTTTTTGAATCCCTCATCTCTTGTAGTTCATATTTTGTTACTATCTTCTTTTGTAAATCATTTATGTCCCTACACATTTCTTCACCTTCATCAAGAGTCCAAGTAGGACTGTCTGGAGGCTTATTTGGTGTATAAGTTCCCTTTTTTGGTGGCATGTTGGCCAAGTATCACTTTAAACCTTGATTTTGAGGTGGTTCTGCTAGACAATCTTCCTTTTATTGTATCTCCAAAATTTCGGCCCTTCTAGGTATGAAATTTTATTTTTTCTAGTTCTCTGATATTTCTTCTCTGCAATGCCACATGTATGATCAAAATTGGATGTGCCAAGTGTAATTTACGGTAACTTCTCCACAACTTGCTTATTTTTTTCATTTCCAGGAGATCTCACTTGCATAGTGTGCCCCGAACAAAATATTTGATATAAAATTCTGAAAATCATACCAGAAATACTACAGACTGTGCATTATCCAATGCAACTGGTCTCACTCAATTTGGATACTCTAGGAATAAGCTATGATTGTTTTACCCGGAACACCTGCTTGAGACTAGTCAAAAGGACTAGTCAGATACTCTATCTTCCACAGGGTGTATCTACAAATGTAAGATTACCCGGAAGCTTAAATTTTTACCACAAATACCTTACTAATTTCTGTAAATAGCCTCTGGATTTCAGGGTCTGAAACGTTACAGAAAATATTTTATAGCGAAAATTCCGCAATGACTCAATTCATGATGATTCCAGAACCCTATCTTATGTAGGTTGTATCTTCGAAAGTATAATACCGCAGGAGCTGAAATTTTAACCCAATGTACATTGATCCATCTACTAAATATCCTCCAAGTCGTTCCTTCTGAAATGTTGTAGAAAACTAGTTATAGCAAAAATGCCAAGGTGTCTTAGATGTAGCAGCGAAACCCCGAGACCTTGAGCTCTGATACCATATGTTAAGAACCAAATATCAATATAGCATAGAAAAACCTTAGAATAAGTACTCAACGCCTTGAAAAAGAGATAATTTCAGGTAATAAGACTCTTCGAGGGGGCAACCTCCTTAAACCCCACATAAATGTCCAAATACAAGATGATTCCAAATGAAAATGTATCCTTGTTATATATAGGAGACTAGGAGGTACAATTACAACTGATGGACTAAAGTCGACATAAATAAAATAACATTACTAATGTAATATTCCCAAATTAAGGGGCGATGAGCCACTATTTAGGGCTTAACAAAACTCTAACCCTTACAACCTAATATTTTTCTTGATATTTGTAAGTAATGGTCCCTCTATCACCCATAACCTTTAATCACATTAACCACTTTTACCTTTAACCTTAACACATATAATGTTTAACAATTAACACCTATACAAGGGATAAATTTCACCATTAGGTTGATTTTCCATGTTTCTGCCCAAAAATTATTCACCAATTTTTGTTTTTTCTTGAAATAACTGCCTAAATTCTATAGGATAAAATTGGTTTACTATAAAAATCACCATTTTTTTCTATTAACTATATAATATCTTTAGAGCTTTGAATATTTTTCAAAAAACCATAGAACACTTTATAGTTAGCATTTTAAAAATTAGTAAGATTTGTCATGGTTTCTACACTTAAGATAACTATGGATCCTTAAAATTTTCTCTACGCCTATATTATTTGATAATCTCTAAGTCCCACAATCGTTACCACCACAAATCATTTACCATTAATACTTATCCCCCTACCACTATACCCTTTAATCTCTACACCACATTACCCTAATCCATTTAACCTCAACACATATAACCCCTATAAACCCAACCACTTACCCATATTATTGTTAACCCTTATAAACACTTTCACTCAAACCTCTGACCCCATTAAACCATATGTTGTATAACCCCTAACCCCTATGAATAGTCACCCTTATATGATATAACACTTATAACCACTAACATAGCACCAAACACTTATAACTTATATTTAATAATATATATATATATATATAATTCTAATCATTAATACAACCCTTATAATCCTTATGCCTTGACCCTTATGACACCTTTCCTTAACCCCTATGATGTCTTTCATTTAACCCTTTTAACTCTATAATTCCTAACCCATTTAACTCCTAACACCTAACCCTATAAGCCTTAATCGCTAACCTTTATAAACCCCAACCATATAACCATTAGTCCCTATAGCATGTAACCCTTAAACCCTATCCCTTATAAATGCATACACCTATAAACCCCATAACCCATAATCTCTATAATATCCAACCATAAACCCCTATAATGCATAATTGTTATAACCCTTAACATAAACCCTATGACTCTTATAACCCCTTAACCTTTACAACATATATCATTCTTAACTTATAACTCCCAACACCAACAACCCATAACTACAACAAACTCTAATACATATAACCTTTATAACCATTAACCCATAAACCCTATGACTCTTATAACCCCTTAACCTTTACAACATACATCATTCTTAACTTCTAACTCCCAACACCAACAACCCATAACTACAACAAACTCTAATACATATAACCTTTATAACCATTAACCCATAGAAGCATAAAGAGGTATAATCCCTAATTGATATATCCCCTGATTCCTAACCCATATATCATGTAGTCCTAACCTTTATATCCATTAATCCCTAATTGTAATAAACCCTAACATTTAATCCCTATAAACCCTAAAACTTATAATATGTAGCTCCCATAACACATAGCTCTTATAATCCCTAAATTTTGAACTCTATAACATCTAACAACATATAACCCCCTAACCTTAAAGACTCCTTATAATCCTGAGCACCTAACCTCTATAATTCCTAACTCCTATAACCCCTAGTCGCTTTCAACCATAACATCTAACTCTAGTAACCTTTAACTCCCATACATTTTAAGAATAAAGCTTAAATTCCTCATCATCCCTATCACTTTGAACCCATATAACTATTAAATTCTAACTTTTCTAACCACTAAATAATATACCTCTTCACACACATAACCCAAACAACCTTAAATTCATAACCCATATAACTATAACCTCTATATTATTGATCACATTTAACTTGTCAAACCCCTCACTCTTATAGTATCTATAGTTTATAACAATTAACCCTCATTTACCTTTATCACTATAACATTATCACCTATAAACTTTAATATGTGTACCTCCTAATCCCTAACCTCTAATCGTTGACAGATATAATTAACTATATAATGCCTAGGTCCCTTATTTCTCCTAACCCCTAACTTGTAACCCTTATATCTCTAAACCCTTAAACCATATTACTCCTAACCCATATAATCCAAAACCCTTATACCAATACACTTGTAACCCATGTCAATTGTGTTTAGCTTGGATGGTTAGGAGGAATTGTTATCCTTCCCACCTGGGTTAAATTCCCGCAAGTGACATGTTGAGATCATAATGAGCATATTGTTGTAATGGATTTGATCCATGTTGTTAACCAACCTTGTGCCCTGAATATTCTAGGGTTTATCATTGGTACCATCCTCGAAATGAGGGGAATTACTATGGGTTTACCTCAGGCTTTATAACCTAGAAAAAAATACACCTATAACCCCTAAATCCCCTAATCTATGTAATCCACAAGTCCTCATATAACACCTAACCTCTAACATGCACAATGCATAACTCCTAATAATTAATATGTTATGTACCAAAACCTTAAGATATCAGTATAAACCATAAGTACACACCATGTACAACAATGTGAGTGTGGAGCACAACTCTAATGTAGATAAGAGAGATGAGTTACACAATAACTCCTTAAACAATTGAAGAACCTCCTTGAAATATCCAAATACATTCATACATTACAATTCACATGTCCTCAATAATGATTACATGATCTCTATATATTCCTATTCACCCACTACACATGAAGCCCCTTTACTATTAGGCCGACCCTAATACATATACATTTACACATTACATGTATATTTAACCCCATATATTCCCTCCCTTTGGGTCATATCATATACATCTAACCCCATATATGCCCCCCTTGAGTCATAACGATTAGCGTTTTTGCATCCTCAACCCTTAATTAGTAATAAGGTTTTGGACCTTCTAGAATCTTCTTGAAATTCCACACGTGGCTATCCCCGCATGTGTGAGTAATGGGGGCTAACGTGGCATCCACTTGTACAATGGTGGTCAACAAGGTAAGTCAACTTGCGGTAGACATAACTCATGCATACAAGCTCTGTTGAGGCAACTTTTGTACTATTGGAAAGGCCTCAACATGTAGAATAGCATCAAAGGGTTAGAAGCTATGCTTACAAAGTTTTGACCCCCAAAAATGCCATTTGATCCTCAAAATGTCTCTGGAAGGTTTCAAACACCAAATCTTCAAACTGGCACTTGACACTAAAATGAGCCCTACAAGTCAATTCCTCTGATTTTCCACCCTTAAAGTACAATGATAGATGACAAGTTATATAATGATCCAATCCACATCATATTTTTCCTAACTTTAAATCAACCCATGTTAAAAATTATTTTTTTCCTTTGTTATTTTACTCCTATGGCACAATTTTGTGTATTTTTCATTTATCAATGGGCAATCTAATTATATGAAGTGCACTTCCTACTAACATTTGACATTGACATGTGTTTACTTTATTTTTAGGCATTGGATCTAAGGATCTAGAAGATGATAGACCAGACTATGTTGAGGTTGGATCAAGTCGAGATGATGATGATGATGGGGGTAGTGGTGATGATGACGATGAGCTAGAGGATGATAAATATGATGGTGGTGGTGGTGATGAGGATCCAAATGCTAATGGGGATGTATAGTTTATCTATGCAATATTGTTAACATGTTGTATTTATTACTTCTCTTATATGATGATGCTTGTCTAATGATATTGACATCATATTCACTTGTTTCATTGATTGGTGTTAAAATATGATGATGCAAACATCATTTAGACTTGAAATTTATATATATGGGGATCATGAAAAATTGTTTTAGATGATATTTGTATATACACCATATTGACTTGTTTATTTATTTTGCTATGGTGTTGTCTATGATATGATGATGCAATGATATTGGCATCATATACTAAATTGTTTTATTTGATGATGATGGTAATGCTTTTGTCGATATTACCTTACTTAAATATATGTGGCGTCGTTGTTGATGTTATTTGATGGTGATTTTGTATGAGATATCGTTATTGTATTACTTTGTTTATATATTATGGGCTTGTTTTAATGGATGTCCATTGTATTTTGGTTTGGATGGAAGTTGTCCATTTCCCTTGAAGTGTCTTAATAATTGTTATGATGTTAACTTGAATTGAGGTATTTATTTAATAATGTTATTTATTTCACAATTCCAATATACTTCATTAATCACATTCATGTTTGTATCATCGACGTTTTAGACCAAACCAATGTGGTCCATTATCATTATAAATTATCTTAATGATGGACCACATTAGCTTAGTCTGAAAGGTTGATCATAGAAATAGGGGTGTGATTAATCTAGAAGAATATATATACATTGATATCAATCATGGAAGTCTTAGATATGTTGTACTTCATTGATGCAAGAGCATCTCTCCACGTCAACCAACCAACCAACCAGCCACGTCAAGCGCACGCATTCAAAGCTGAAGAGATGTGTCGCCCTCATTTTGATTTAGAATTGAATGTAATTATATGTTTAAGTTGTTGAGCTATGAAGTCGTGCCTTCACGCAGGCTGTAGATAAGAAGGCCTTTAATGTTTGTAAGGCTGAGATCTAGATCGGGATAGCGGACTAGACAACCCATTCAATGTAATTGAATAGGGTAGGTAGATTTGGAGGGAAGAGCTCGAAGAGCCTCCTCAGGTAAAAAGAGATCAATGGTATCTCTTAGGAAGGAGCTAGCGAGAGAGAGAGGAGGAGAGTCTGCTAGTAGAGAGCAGAAGAGAAGGAGTCGAGACCTTGTTATAGGCCGTGCTCAAGAACACCTTGTAAATATAGGCATTTGCCATATTTAAAACAAATAGCAGTTTTTCCTGCATGACTATGTGTTGAATGAATGTCTATGAGTGTTCTTTATATGTTGTGAATTTATGTTATGTTTATCCATTGCAGGAGTTGTTTTGGTTTCAGGTTTGAGAGGTCTTTGAGGTTTCATGTCAAGAGGGCATGACAGAGTACTGCGGTCTCTGAATACCAGTGCACTGAAGCACTTCAGAATTCTGCGGGTTCAGACAAAGGCATGCTAGGAGGGCACAGCAACTGAAATCATCAACTCTGGAGACAGACCTCAAGGTTGTTGAATACCTTGGAAGCAAGGTTGTGGAGAAGAACACAATTGCGGACAGAATCTCTGAGGAGTTCTGTGAAGTTCTGCCAAGCGGGCATTGAGCACAGGCACAGAGCATTGAGAAGAACTCTGTTGTGAGTTCAAGGGAAACCAGAATCACTAAGGATTATGAGAGTCATGTCACGTGGGCATTGAGCAGGTGCAAGGAGGGCACGGAAGACAGAACTGTTGGATGTTCTACGAAAATATACTCTGCCAGGTGGGCATTGAGTAGGTGTTCAGACAGGCACCAGAAGAAAAGAACTCAGTTGAGTTCTGGAATGTGAAGGAAGAATCCATTTAGGGATCTTCATAGGGTTGTTGAATACCTAGAAATACTCAGCAAGGGGTTGCTTGAGTAAACGGAGGGCCAGGAGGGCATCTAAATTCTCCATTTGAAGGAGAAAGGAGAAGAACCTGAGTTTCTTTGGAGGTCGAAGCTACAGGAAAGCTTAGGACGGATAGTACCTTTGTGTGCATGAGAATACTCTACAAAGGCGCAGGAGTTGAAGAATCCTTCGAGGATTCAAAGGGAACAAAGCTTAGGAGGGACAGCATTTTCATACGCGTGGCGAAGCTCAGAGTCGAGAGTTCGCAGAGGAGGCCAGAAGACAAGGGTCAAGGCCTTTGGACCACTTGGAATTCTCCCAAGGCTTGGAAGAAAAGTGCAAGCTCAAGAGAGAGCATAGAAGCCGCCAGATCGGCAGGAGGGAAAGATCTAGACTGTTGATTTTCACGTCCAGAAAGTGCACAGGAGAAATGATAGCAGCCGTCATATCTACAACGAAGAACCTGACAGTTGTTAGATCTGTCGAGAGTTACACGGTGGTCAAGCCATCGGGAATAGCTGAAGTGAAATCCCGACGAGAGCATCTAATCGGGATATCGGGGATATCGAGGACGTGAGGATAGTCACTCGACATCAGAAACCCCGAAACGGCGAGGGTTGATCTGAGTCATCCGTTTGTGGGAGGATGTGTGCCATGTGATCATCCATTTCGGAGATCCGGCACAACAAATTGCGAAGAAAGTTGTGTGGGCCACAGAGGAGCCAGCAGGTGGACACGTGGCATACCTTATTGGAGTTTTGCAGCGAGAAGTCCTGAACATTGACATCAGGATTCGTGATCCCGCGAAGTCCAAAATCCCGACAGAGGTGACGGGGTGTTGAAAAGTCAAACTCGTGCATGTGTCAGAGTTTCGGTATATCGGGTATCGGGAGTCGGGGATACGAGTGGTTCGACATTGCGAGTGTTGAAATCGCGATAGAGGAAACCCCGATAGGAAAAGGTCAGCGTTGACGGGTCGTCGGGTTTCTGGGATCCAAGAGTATAACGTTCGACCACTAACCTCGCGAAACCGCAAAGTATGATCCCCCGAGTGTGAAGAGGGTATCCCACGAAGATTTTTCTGTGGGTGCAGATTTCCCGATAGGGAAATAGAAGGACCGTTTAGTGTTCTTCGAGCCGTGAGAAAGAAAAGATCCTACATCGATGTGGTCTTCCGACCTGCGGGTTGAGAGGTAGCGGGGCGTCGGCATCATCTGGTATCAGAGCCTAATTCTTGTCTGTATATTTCAGGCAAGGGAGGCAAAGGAAGAAGACAGAGTATTGAAACTCTGTAAGGATTTGTTTGCAGGTAGGCGACAATCCATGAGCAGTCAGGAGGACTGTAGGAGAAGCTGAGACACTCAGGTTTGCAGAGTGACAGCAGCAGATTTGCCAGGAGGGAAGACAAAGACAACAATATGGTTACTGAAGGCCATAGGTATGCTGGAAGGAAAAGCCTAGAGCTGATGAGCACAGTCGAAAGGGGGAAAGAACTTGTCGACATCAGGGCAAGAATGGAAAAGCTTGAACTGCAGATGCAGCAGAATACCAGGTCAAGGTGGGTATATGAATGGCCCATGAGGAAGATAAAGGTAAAATGGCCAGTCAAAGAGTTGATGGCTAGAAGACAGCATAGACTGTTAAAAGGATGGTTGAGGCATGCTGAAAACCTCAACGGACCTAAAGAAATGGTTCAGATATGTGAACCAAAGACTGGGAGAGATCTCGGTGAAGAGAATAAAATGGGATCAGCTGAAGGTCTCAAGAACTGCCAGGAGGGCAGAAAGGAAATTCCTAATTTCCAGGAGGGCAAAGAGTTGAGATCACTACGGGATCTCAAGGACTGTCAGGAGGACAGCCAAGGAATTTCACATTGCCAGCTGGGCAATGAAATGAGGTCGTTGCGGGATCTCGAAGACTACCAGGAGGGTAGTGGAAGCATCCCATATTTCCAGGTGGGCAGGGATGAGCAGATGAGACTATCTAAGAGTCTCATAAACTCAGAGGTGGACTTGAATAAGCAGGTGCAACTGACAGAGGATGAAGATTCATGTGGCTTTCCAAGCCATATGAATGAAGATGATGACAAGTTAAAAACTTTCACCATCCGAGAGGCTGATCTGAGGAGCCTTATGATGATTGGGGGAATCAAGATATTCCTACCACTTGCACAAGAGGAGGCAGAAATCTGGGTTGCAGATGCAACAACCACAGCAGCAGAACAGCCAGTTGCGACTGTCAAGGAAGAAGAATTAGAGCAGATACCTGAGGCTGCCCAACCAGGAGAGGAAAATGAGCATTCTGAGGAATGTCTCAATGCATTCAGCCAGGAAGCTGAGGAAGTTGTAGTGTTGAAGCTGAAAGAAGAAACAAAAGAGGATGATGAGCATTCCGAAGAATGGCTCAATATTTTCATCCAGGAGACTGAAAAGACTGCAACCTGGGAGTTTGCAGAAGAAGAAGAAGAAGAAACAGACAGCATTAGTTTGGTTGATCTGTATGAACAAATTGAATCCCTGGAGAGAAGGGTGAAGGTGCAGGGCATGCACATCCAACGGGTGAAGTTGGAAGTTGGTGAATAAGGCATGGGAGATCACAGTGATCTGCCCATGTGCCAAAAAATTTTGCAGCTGGGGAGACTGCATGAACAAGGCCAACCATTGGAGCAGATGGATGGATTGATCAAGGGGATCAGAGAGCTGATGTTAGAGTCAGTGGAAACTGTCAGCAAGGAGAGCTTGATTAGAGGGAAGGAAGCAGTAGCAGCGCAGAAGCAGCAGCAGCAGGAGCAAAGAAATGGAGCGGGTAAACAAGTCCAGAGAATGATTTGGGATCCAGGAGGATTTCAACATCAGAGATGGGAAGCTCATGAGCAGGAGCTCATGAATTTTGCAGTTGAGGAGTATGATGCAGGAGCATCTCTCCACGTCAACCACCCAACCAGCTAGCCACGTCAAGCGCACGCATTCAAAGCTGAAGAGAGGCGTCGCCCTCATTTTGATTTAGAATTGAATGTAATTAAATGTTTAAGTTGTTGAGCTGTGAAGTCGTGCCTTCGCGCAGGCTGTAGATAAGAAGGCCTTTAATGTTTGTAAGGTTGAGATCTAGATCCGGATAGCGGACTAGATAGTCCATTCAATGTAATTGAATAGGGTAGGTAGATTTGGAGGGAAGAGATCGAAGAGCCTCCTCAAGTAAAAAGAGATCAATGGTATCTCTTAGGAAGGAGCTAGCGAGAGAGAGAGAGGAGGAGAGTCTGTGAGTAGAGAGCAGAAGAGAAGGAGATGAGACCTTGTTATAGGCCGTGCTCAAGAACACCTTCTAAATACAGGCATTTTCCATATTTAAAACAAATAGCAGTTTTTCCTGCATGACTATGTGTTGAATGAATGTATGTGACTGTTCTTTATATGCTGTGAATGTATGTTATGTTTATGCATTGTAGGAGTTGTTTTGGTTTCAGGTTTGAGAGGTATTTGAGGTTTCATGTCAAGAGGGCATGACATAATACTGCGGTCTCTGAATACCAGTGCATTGAAGCACTTCTGAATTCTGCGGGTTCAGACAAAGGTGTGCTAGGAGGGCACAGCAACTGAAATCATCAACTCCGAAGATAGACCTCAAGGTTGATGAATACCTTGGAAGCAAGGCTGTGGAGAAGAACATAGTTGTGGACAGAATCTCTGAGGAGTTATGTGAAGTTCTGCCAAGCGGGAGCACAGGCACAGAGCATTGAGAAGAAATTTGTTGTGAGTTCAAGGGAAACCAGAATCACTAAGGATTCTGAGAGTCGTGTCACGTGGGCATTGAGCAGGTGCAAGGAGGGCACGGAAGACAGAACTGCTAGATGTTCTGCAAAAAGTTACTCTGCCAGGTGGGCATTGAGTAGGTGTGCAGACAGGCACCGGAAGAAAATAACTCAGTTGAGTTCTGGAATGTGAAGGAAGAATCCATTTAGGGATCTTCACAGGGTTGTTCAATACCCTGAAATACTCAGCAAGGGGTTGCTTGAGTAGACGGAGAGCCAGGAGGGCATCAAAATTCTCCATCTGAAGGGGAAAGGAGAAGAAACCGAGTTTCTTTGGAGGTCGAAGATACAGGAAAGCTCAGGACGGATAGTACCTTTGTGTGCATGAGAATACTCTGCAGAGGCGCAGGAGTTGAAGAATCCTTCGAGGATTCGAAGGGAACAAAGCTTAGGAGGGACAACGTTTTCATACGCGCGGCGAAGCTCAGAGTCAAGAGTTCACAGAGGAGGCCAGAAGACAAGGGTCAAGGCCTTTGGACTACTTGGAATTCTCCCAAGGCTGGGAAGAAGTGCACAAGCTCAGGAGAGAGCATAGCAGCCGCCAGATCGGCAGGAGGGAAAGATGTGGACCGTTGATTTTCACATCCAAGAAGTGCACAGGAGAAATGATAGCAGCCGTCAGATCTAGAACGAAGAACCCGGCAGCTGTTAGATCTGTCGAGAGTTACACGGTGGTCAAGCCATCGGGAATAGCCGAAGTGAAATCCCAACGAGAGCATCTAAACGGGATATCGGGGATATCGAGGACGTGAGGATAGTCACTCGACATCAGAAACCCCGAAACGGTGAGGGTTGATCTGAGTCGTCCGTTTGTGGGAGGACGTGTGCCACGTGATCATCCATTTCGAAGATCCGGCACAACAAATCTCGAAGAAAGTTGTGTGGGCCACATAGGAGCCAGCAGGTGGACAGGTGGCATACCTTATCGGAGTTTCGCAGCGAGAAGTCCCGAACATTAACATCAGGATTCGGGATCCCGCGAAGTCTGAAATCCCGACAGAGGTGACGGGGTGTTGAAAATTCAAACTCGTGCATGTGTCAGAGTTTCGGCATATCGGGTATCGGGAGTCGAGGATACGAGTGGTTCGACATCGCGAGTGTCGAAATCGCGATAGAGGAAACCCCGATAGGAAAAGGTCAGCGTTGACGGGTCGTTGGGTTTCGGGGATCCGAGAGTACAACGCTCGACCACTGACCTCGCGAAACCACAAAGTCCGATCCCCCAAGTGTGAAGAGGGGATCCCACGAAGATTTTTCTGTGGGTGCAGATTTCCCGATAGGGAAATAGAAGGATCGTTTAGTGTTCTTCGGGCTGTGAGAAAGAAAAGATCCTGCGTCAACGTGGTCTTCTGACCTACGGGTTGAGAGGTAGCGGGGCGTCGGCATCATTCATTAACATAATTTGAAGTAATAAAATTAATATAATAACAGTGATATTTAAATTTCAAATTTTATTTTATTACAAACTCATATATGGAATGAATGTAAAATTGGAAGCAAAACTCAAGAGTTAAAATGGATGCAATACTAGAAGTTAAAGTAGAAGTATAATTTGGTGCTAAAGTAGAAACAAAACCCAGTACTAAAGTGGAAGCTCTAGTGGAAACAAAATTAGTGCTATGGTGGAAGCTATCATGGAGAAAAGCCTTATGCTATAGTGGAAGAAAAATCCATTGCTAAAGTGGAAGCAAAACTCAGTGCTAAAATGGAGGATATAGTGGAAGTAAAACTTGGTGCTAAAGTGAAAGATATAGTGGAACCAAAACTCAATGCTAAAGTGATAACAATACTAGAATCTATAGTCGAAGTGAAACTTGGTGCTAAAGTGGATGCAATATTGGAAGTTGTATTGGAAGTAATCATGGAAGTTATTTCTAGTGCAAACAAAACACAAATATGGTGTAGTTGACACCAAAAAGGAAGGTGCATTAGGAGCAAAATTGAAGCACAATTTGGCACTACTCTCATTAAGTTACCCAGCACTAGACTTGACACATAAGTCAATGCTATTTTTGGCACTAAACCTAATGGAAATCGAAGTTGGTGATAAATATGAGATGTCATTTAACACCACGTTTTGTGTTAGGACAATGTTCAACATTGTAAAGAATAATAAACTAAACTGTAGAGCTAAACACAACACTAATGTCTTATTTTATTGTTGTGGTGAAGTTTCCACAGAAGCCCATGTCTGAGTCATTTAAGATTCTCATGGATTTTTCTAGGTCACTCTTTCTCAAAGTGCAACCATGCATCATCACCAAATGATCTATAAACTGTCGTGGATATTCCACCAGACAATTTGTCAAATAGATCTAATAAAATATTGAAATCTTTACTCTGAAGGTTAATTTCCTTTAGATCTTAGATTCTTTAATTATTGGTTTTCTGCTTAAAATTTATCAAATAGCTAAAATGCAAAAAATAGAGAACATGAATAAATACTCACACACCATCTACAAATAAACACGAGATATGACATGGGAAACCCAATACGGGAAAAAACCTAGCTAGAAGGTGAGGTCGATCTACTCTCTTTTCTTCAATTACAAGTACAAATAAAGAGGCACTCTCTATGGAGTTTCCTTTAACATTGTGGTCTGTATGGCTGCTACAGAATCTCTCCTCCTTTTTTATTCTCACATAATACAACTCTCAGATGTTTTGCTTAGTTATGGAACAAGATGCAATGCAAAAGAATGGAACCCCTCCTTCTCCTAGCAGCCCGGTATTTAACATAGCCTCATAGTTTTCTAGGATTAGGGTATTGACTTCCTCAACCCTCAATTAGAGATCGGGTTTGGACCTTCTAGAACGTTCTAGAAAATCCCCTATGTGGCTATCACCACACGTTTAAACAATGGGAGCTAACATGGCATCCACTCGCACCATGGTGATTAATACGGTAGGTCAACTTGCAGGAGGCATAACTTTTGCATACGAACTCTGATTGATGTGATTCTTGCACTGTTGGATAGGTATTGGTGTGTAGAATATATCCACTTGGTTCATATTAAGGTTTGGACCATAAAAAAAAGTTTCATTGGATGCCTCAAAATGGGTCTAAAATATTTCAAACAGGTTTTTTGGACCCAAATTTCCAAATTGGGACCAACAGCTAAAATGGATCTGCAAGTTTATTCCTCCAATTTTTCCACCCATACAACATCGAGATAGATGGAAAATAATATAATGATCCAATATAGATCATACCTCCCCATTTAGGGAGGATTTTGGTCCCCAAAATGTTTACTGGATGAGGTGAGGAATGTTTTCCTCTACCTTCTTCCTAGAGTACCACTTTGCTTTGCCTGGAATTTGTCCTTTCAACCCAATATCTCAAAGGTCATGTTGCCCATGTATTGTAGTTCTAGACCTCTTTTACGAAATTGTGTCCTCTTCCAACTCTTTCCGAGCATCTAGTGCTAAGTCCTCTATGGAAGGTGGGACTTTCTCGTCCTCCTGATCCAACATGGAAGGCTCGTAGAGTTTGAGATTCTCCACATTCACTACTGAGTAAATTCGCATGTATGGGGGTAGAATGAGTCTATAGGTGTTGTCTCCTACCTTCTTTAATATCTCGAAAGGGCCATATTGTAGAGCCTTGATCTTCTTACCAGGACCTTGTAGTCTTTCCTTGTTCAGTTGAAACCATTCTATGTCTCCCACTTTGAATGATTTTTATGTTATATGTTGAACATGTCGTGTCTTGTACCTTTTATGTGACCTCTTTAGTGTCTCCTATACTTGCAAATGGATTTGCCTAATCATTTTGAAAAACTTATCTGCTTTTAATGCTTCTCATGTGGTGTATTTCCTCACTCCTCCTTGTTATCCATAAGCAACATCCAAGGGTGAAGGCGGAAAATACCCAAAACAAGTTTCAAAAGGGGACTTACCAATAGAAGTATGGACCACTTTGTTATAAGAGTGTTGTATGTAAGTCAAATTTTCAACATAGGCCTTTGGATGCTTATGATTGTAACCCCTCAGAAGTTGAAACAAAGTCATGTTGACTACTTCTATCTACCCATATGTCTATGGATGGAATGTTGTAAATATCTTCAACTTAGTGTCCATCTTCTCCCTCAATGTAATCCAAAATGTACTGAGCAATATGATATATGTAACACCCTGTTTCCCCCAGTCTGTAAAAATAACTATACTGGCCAAGTATTGTGGCAAACTCAGAAATGTGAATGTGTGATGTGAATGGACCTTGTGAAAAAGGTCGATGAATGTAAATAATATTATGAATATATATATATATATATATATATATATATTGCAGGACTACTGAGAGGGGGATGTGATGAAAAAGAGGCCACGATGGCTGAAGAAAGGTGGTGGAAGGCACCTGGAATGGTGGCGTTAACTTCCACCGAAACCAATACCGTATTTGGACTTCACTGGCCCGAAGAACCAAGAGCGGCTCGCTGGCCCCAAATTAAATCACTCGTCGGTTTGGTAGGTAAATGGATCCTCATGAGTAATGAGGGATGGGGGTGAACTGCCCATCCATAGAGTCCTCAGACCTAACCACCACGAGGAAGATCGTGCCACACGCAACCTCGCCGAAAAGAGAAAAGGCTGGAAGAGTGTGCAATCAAGGGGGGCAAACGCGAGGGAAGGAGAAAGAGAAAAAGAACTCTAGAAAATACAGAGTGAGTGATAGCAAAGAAGAAGGAGAGTAACCTTCTTTCTCGGTCACTGGTGAATAGAGACACAGTCTCGCAGCATCGTGGTCTCAGCTCGGGAGTGGCTAGTGATAAATCCATTCGGAGTCGTTGAGCCTACGGTTGGGTGGAAACGAGCACCCCTCTCAACAGTTGCATCACCTCTGGTGTTTTT